>MU706131.1:47085-78469 GCA_026770625.1 Nicotiana glauca
CCCCGCCCTTTTTCCTTTTAAAAAAGAAAAGAGCTGGATAGGCTTTTGACCGTTTACTAAAATGTGATTTTAGATGCGGGTATCAGCAGTCATATCAAACGCTCCTTACTTGCTCAATGTGGATTGTGATCACTATATAAATAACAGTAAGGCACTGAGAGAAGCTATGTGCTTTATGATGGACCCCACTTCAGGAAAGAAAATATGCTATGTACAATTTCCGCAAAGGTTTGATGGTATTGACAGGCATGACAGATACTCCAACCGCAATGTGGTCTTCTTTGATGTACGTAAGAAGCCTTCTGGGGTTTTTTTTACAGTGTTTACGTTTGTGCATAAGTATATGATATGCACTATTAGCTGCCTGACAGAAAGCTAATTTAATTTTATGCCATTTGTGTTAACAGATCAATATGAAAGGACTTGACGGGATCCAGGGTCCAATTTACGTGGGTACAGGATGTGTCTTCAGGAGGCAAGCGCTTTATGGTTATGATGCTCCAAAGAAGACAAAACCTCCAGGAAAAACATGCAACTGCTGGCCGAAATGGTGTTGCTGTTGTTTCAGTTCTCGAAAGAAGCATAAGAAAGGGAAAACAACCAAGGATAACAAAAAGAAGACTAAAACCAAAGAGGCTTCACCACAAATTCACGCCCTTGAAAATATCGAGGAAGGAATTGAAGGTTTGGAATGGACACTTTGAGAAGCCACCACTAATGGCTAATTTGTAGACTTAAGTCTTTAGATTAATGAATTTGGATCCTTTTCAATTTGCCTATTTGGTTAGCAAACATTCTAATTTCGAAGCTCCTCTGTCTTAACTTTCTTCTTTTTGGATTATATCTGAGTTAAAATCTCTGGAGCATGTTTCTTCCCTTACTCATGGTGAAACTTCAGATTCTTGTGCGTTCATTTGTCGTTAACTTGCTTTTTGCTGCAGGAATTGATAGTGAAAAAGCAACCCTCATGCCTCAGATAAAACTTGAGAAGAAATTTGGACAATCACCAGTATTCGTTACTTCAACACTTCTAGAAGATGGTGGCATTCCTCCAGGAGCAACATCAGCATCTCTCCTGAAAGAAGCAATCCATGTCATTAGTTGTGGTTATGAAGACAAAACAGAATGGGGTAGAGAGGTAAAATACATGCTGATGTTTTTGTTTTCTGGAATGCATTCTGCATTTATTTGGTCTAACTTGTCATGTGCACCACCAGGTTGGATGGATTTATGGATCTGTTACTGAGGATATCCTTACCGGATTTAAGATGCACTGTCACGGTTGGAGATCTGTCTACTGCATGCCCAAAAGGCCTGCATTTAAGGGGTCAGCTCCTATCAATCTTTCAGATCGTCTTCACCAGGTTCTGCGGTGGGCTTTGGGATCTGTTGAAATTCTCTTGAGTAAACATTGTCCCATTTGGTATGGATATGGGTGTGGGCTGAAGCCGCTGGAGCGGTTTTCCTACATAAACTCAGTGGTCTACCCATTGACTTCTCTTCCTTTGATCGCATATTGTGCATTGCCAGCTGTCTGTTTGCTCACTGGGAAATTTATTGTTCCAGAGGTAAGGATTTCTTGCTTTGAGCTTTATTTTATATTCTACTCAACTCTTCATATTACATGGACTTTGTATCTTCAGTTCTGGAAATGACAGTACGCAAAATATCCCTCTTTTCATATAAGCCGCCTTCGAATAATATTTGAGTTAAAGTACTATTTCACACAGCTGAAACTGCTACTTTCTGCGGTTATTAATTTGATTTTTTCCCCTCGGCCCCCAGTATCTTAGAGCAGGAAGCCTGTTATCTTGGTTGTGCTGTACCTAGAAGGAGACAGCTGCTCCAATTTCTTGTCTTTATATATTTGTCCGGGACTAGTGATTAGGCCAGCAGTTTGAAAGTTTGATACTATTTTTCAGTTCCAGAATCTTTTATCTCTAGGCATAACTAAAAATACATCACAGCATTCAACTCATCGCATGATATTTTTGCTGAAAATTCATTGCGGTTTGCAGATTAGCAACTATGCTAGCATTCTTTTCATGGGACTTTTCATAATGATTGCTGCCACGAGTGTTCTTGAGATGCAATGGGGAGGTGTTACTATTGATGACTGGTGGAGAAACGAGCAGTTCTGGGTCATTGGTGGTGCCTCATCTCACCTATTTGCTCTTGTCCAAGGTCTTCTTAAAGTTTTGGCTGGTGTCAGCACTAGCTTCACTGTTACTTCCAAAGCAGCAGACGACGGGGAGTTTTCTGAGCTTTATCTGTTCAAGTGGACATCTTTATTGATTCCTCCTATGACTTTGTTAATAATTAACATCATTGGAGTCATAGTTGGAATTTCAGATGCAATCAACAACGGCTATGATTCTTGGGGTCCTCTATTCGGTAGGCTTTTCTTCGCCTTATGGGTCATTGTTCATCTATATCCCTTCCTCAAAGGTGTGATGGGCAGACAAAATAAAGTTCCAACCATCATTGTTGTCTGGTCTATCCTTCTGGCATCTATCTTTTCCTTATTATGGGTCCGAGTCAACCCATTCACGGCAAGAGGTGGACTTGTTTTAGAAGTGTGCGGGTTGGATTGCGAGTAAGCACAAGAAATAGGAAGCATTATGTGGCTTCAGTGTAGAAAGGTTGTATGAAAATGAAATAGAGCTCAAACTCAGGGAGAGAAGGAACTAGAATATCTTTATCTCCTGACAATTTGGTCATCGACGACGAAGATTTTTGAGTTGGAGAAGCGGAGAATGAGCTCTGATGATTGTGTATAAAGGGCAGAATAGCGGACACATTGATATTTGTTTTTGCAAAGTGTTTCTTGATTCTTTTGATACATTTTAGGATTTGTGGCTTGGAGTGGTGGTGGAGTTCCAATATTTGTAATACCAACTGAAACATAAAATTTGTTGTGGTAAGCCACAACCCCTTCTTAATAAGGGACTTCACACGTAAAAAATTGTTATCAGTAATTAAGAACTTTTATTCCACTGTTGTAATTTCAAGAAAGTGAAATTCCATATCCAGACTTTCCTTGTCTTAGACTTTTATGTACTTTTTGGATGCTGGTATCCCTCTCTCAATAAGGGAAGTCAGGCAGAAATGTTAATTAAGAACTTCATTCCATGGTTGCCATTTCAAGAAAGTGATACTGGAATCTGGAAAACTATGGTGTATTATTATAGATTCTATTATTTGCATATTCGTACATCTGCATCAGTGCTATTTATCGATGTTCAAGCTATAAATTTGCATAACATTTTGGTTACGATTAGCTTGTTGGACATTATTATCTCTTTTTAGAAGCAAAGCTATAAATCTATAAAGATCGTATTTTTTACAGCGTATACAGAATTTTTTCTACTTCCTCATTTTTTGATATATTATTGAAATAGTTTGCTTCATCAAAATCTTTATGAAAGGTAAGCTCACAGGCGGTTTGAGACGAAACAACTAATTGGCAGGTAAAACAAGGTACCTTAGCTTCATAGCATTTCAAAAGGTTTATGATGAGTTATTTTTGCTGTTGTGTTGAAAGTTGAAACTTAGTTGCTTAAATCAAACCCATGAAATAACAGATATGATAAAATTACAATCGTTTAGTTCTCACCACCTTCAAGCACAAACAAATACAAAAACATAAAACGAAAGTTGCTAGCTTTTATCTCATGTAACAGTAATATAGGCCATGAGATATATGCCTAGCCATCAACTAAAAGACCAACGAAAGAAGAAGAAAATGAAAACAATTACAGAAATGTTTCTTCTATTTCCATGGTAGGATTTGCAGAGCACGCCTCTTTTCTGGTCTTAATGCTGTTAAAGTGCCAATATTTCCCTTCACATTTGGATCATTTTCTTTCATGTCAGCTTTCTGGGATTGTTTGTTTGGGGTTCCATGTATCAGAATGGTTCTGACATTCTTCTTTTTAACAGTGGAATTCAAGTGCTCGGCCAAAGAAGTTTTAGCTACACCTGCTGGGGTAAATGATTCTTTCTTTTCAGCCAAGGAATTTTTTTTCTCAGACATCAAGGTATCTTCACCAGCAAAGCCTAAATGACATGACAAATCCATAATTTGTATAGTCAAAGTTAAAAGTTCGAAATAGAACATACAAACTTGGTGGATGAAAGTTTACCTTCCTCAATAAAGCTAATGTTTGCACGAGATTTATAAGAGGGTGATGCCACTGATTCTGTTGTTTCATGCTCCTTTTTATCAAAAGAAAACTCATCCTCTTGATTAGCCCCGCAGGACTTCCCCTGATCACTTTCACTCTGAGCCTCTTCGCATAATATTCCAGGCAGGTCCATTTGTGTGTTGAGAACTGAATCCTTAACATTCATAGACGTGCTCTCATTTGATTCAAAAACGGTAAGTCTGTCCCTCTGAACTGCAAGATCAACTTCCTTAAAAACATATTGACATTCAATTGTTGAAGTAGTAAACTCCCTGGTGCTTGCAACATTTTCTATCACATTATGTTCTGGAAAGTGGTACTGCTTATCAGCAGGCCAAACTATTGAGATTTCTTTTGCAACTTCATCATTATTCGGAATGTTGTATTGGAAAGCGTTACTGGTATTTCTCACTTCTAGGCTTTGTTCTTCATCTCCCCTAGTCTCCTCTAAAGTGATGATAACCTTTTCCTGACTTCTTAATGTAGTGGATTCAGCATCAATATCAAGAATTCCACTTTCTGAAATTCATAAAGATATAAGCAGTTCTAATATTGGAGAGAAAAATATTAATAGAGCAAAAAATTCAAGATATTTCAAAGTAAAAAATCACAAAATCTTCATATAATTGCCTCTTTGGCTGTAAGACGAGGAAAATGGATGGCCTGTATATACAAATTTCATGCAAAAAGGAAAGCTTTTTTTTCTTTCTTTGTAGCTCATACAGACTTAATGAACTCACCAGCACTAATAGAAGTGCCATCAGTCTTCCTTAAGCTCTCCTGAGTTATATTCTCAGTCTCAATGTCACTTAGAAGCATGTTTGGTTGTTGGCAAACTGCATCACTAGCAGAACCACCTTTTGCTGCTTCGTCTTCTGGAGATTCCTGAGATGTCATTTGACGATTGTGTGCCTGGCCCTCAGCAAGAGCATCATCTTCTGTGACTTCGCCTTTCTCATGCAAGGGCTCGAACTGAGGGACAGAATCATTTTCTACAGCATTGGCAGTATAAATGTTAGTATTATGCATCTATTCAGGGATTTTGCAAAATAGAAAATGAGAAAGGTGTAAGAGTAAATACTATATTCCCTCTATACCGTGTTCTAAAAAAATTAATTTAAAAAGTTTCAGGCATCTGATAAATTAGTTTCTTGTTCTTCCGCTGCACTTTATTTTAGCCATTACAAAATTTATCATTGTAACAATTGAGAATTCATTATAGTATAATCATCAGACTTGCAATTAATCTTATATATACCAATCTGCAAATTTAATTGTATTGTTATTTTTAACATACTAATTTACCATAGGAGGTGGTTGAAGATTTAAAGACAATGCAACTGAATTTTGCGCAGAGCTGCTTTGCAAAAACCGTATACAGATGTTATTACGAGTGTCCTTTAGTGCACATGGTTCAAAATGTTGAAAAGGAGTAAAAAGATTACCTTTTTGCGTCTCCAGCTCTGTCTCTCTGAGAACACTGTCATCGTTTGTTTGAAACCAATTGAGTGTAGCTTCACCAGTGTCATCTACCATTTCATTAAGAAGTTGACGATCTTCATACTGTGCAAAACTTTGTTCCTGAGAGCCAAGGAACTTACCACCATCCATATCCTTAAAGATATCTTCCTCACAGCAAGGACTTTCCTCCAATTGCAGTGGACTTGCACCTTTTGATGGTGTAGCAAACAGAGGCCCTTCTTTAAATTGTTCTTCCTTCTTGAACAAGCAAGATCCTTTAGTGCTACTAGAACCTCCGGTAATAATCTCTACAGTTAGTGGCTCTCCGGAGAATTCAGACCCTTTGCGCTTAGGCTCCTTACCAACCATTTCAGAGGCAGCTGCAATCATTGCTGTCTTCAATTGACAAGTAGAATCTTCATCCAATTTGGAAGGACTTGTTTCTTTGATTGAGGTAGCAAACAGCAGTTTCAAGTGATCATCACTATTCTCTTCATTGATGGCATCATATGGTTTGATGGACTCGGGACCGGATGGATTTGTTCCTTTGTTTGGTGTGGCAAACAGCAGTTTCAAGTGATCTTCACTATTCTCTTCATTGACAGCATCAGACTGTTTGATTGACTCAGGACTGCTCTTATGGGTCTCCAGCACCATTTGCTGTTCAGAAAACTCAAGATCGTCGCATGCAGGCTCTGAAATAACAGCTGAAGTGTTTTTGTTTGCAATTTCAACATAAATATTCTCTTCCGGATATTCAGAGGTATCTATTAGCAACAAATCCTTGCCAGCCACTGCTTCCTCAATTTCGGGCTCCTGAAGAGAACTTTCAATGTGCTGCAATGCCTCACTGTCTTTAGAAGGTTCACAACTTTCTTTTGCTTCCATGGTTCCCAAAGGACAGCCTTGACTTTTGTCACTAGCCTTGCTATCAATGCCTTTAGTCGAGAGAGCTAATTCTGGTGTATCCCATAGGCAACCAAAACTTTCCTCCAATTGAAGTGGACTTGCACTTTTTGATGGTGTAGCAAACAAAGCCCCTCGTTTGAACTGTTCTTCACTCTCCTTGAGTAAGCAAGATCCTTTTCTACTCTCACAACTTCCATCAATGATCTCCACAGTTAGTGGCTCTCCAGAAAATTCAAACCCTTTGCACTTAGGCTCTTTACCAACCATTTCAGAAGCAATTGTAATCATTGTTGTCTTCAATTGACAAGTAGAAGCTTCACTCAATCTGGACGGACTTGTTCCTTTGATTGGTGTAGCAAACAGCAGTTTCAAGTGATCTTCAGTATTCTCTTCATTGTAGACATCATCAGATGGTTTGCTGGACTCAGGACTACTCTTATTAATCTCCAGCATTTGCTCTTCAGAAAAATCAGCATCGTTGAATGTAGGCTCTGAAATAACAGCAGAAGTGCTTTGGTTTGCAATTTCAACATTGACATCTTCTTCCAGAGCTTTAGAGGCATCTCTTAGCAACAAATCCCTGTCAGCCACTATTTCATCAGTTCCGTGTTCCTCTATGTCAACAATTTCCTGAACCCTGCTCTCAGGTCTTGTATTCATCCCTTGGTCTCTAACCATTTTTCCCGGCATTGCAACATTTGCTGTCTTAGGTTCTTGAGAAGAAAGCTCATTTTTCCGTAATGGAGTCATACTTTTAGCTGATGTTGCAGACAGCATATTACCCTGACCTTCGTTGTTCTCTTCTTCAAGAGAACTGGATCCTTTAATGCACTCAGGAGTTTCTTTCATTTTCTCAACTGTAATATTGTTTTCCGATTTTTTAGAATCTATGCTGTCAGACACTGACAGATCCACAGCACTTGGATTTGCAACTGATAAACCTGTGTTAGGGGAGAGCCCTTGAGCAGAAAGCTCTTCTGTCTTGCTTGATGTTCCATCCATTTGATTCAGAGGCTGGGTATTGATAGTTGAAGCAAACAGCATTTTCAGTTGATCTTCTGTGCATCAGGAATTCAAGCTATTAATGCACAATCAAGCAGCTAATAGAAGATGATAGGAGGAGAGCTATATTTACTGTCCACAGTAAGAGATAGTACTTCGGAACTAACCTTGTTCACTTTCATCACCATAGTTGAAAGAAGCAATATGTGAGGTTTCTGGAGCTATAAGAAAAAATAAGTCTTCGGTGTTAGTACAGGAAGCTTACACAAACACAAACTGCAATTAAATACATTACGGTTAATGGGGATAATTTACTACCTTGGTCGACTCCGGCAGGTCCATCTTCACATTCACCAACATTTCTTTCTAATCCACTGCTACTAAAAGTTTCCATGTCATGATTCTGACTATACTTTCCTTTGGTAGAAGTAGTCTCTTCATTAGTGCTTTTCACAGAGATTGGTGAGGCAGATAGATTCTTTAGGCGTTCCCCTGTTACAGTGGACATCTCTAAGCAAATGTCAGAAACCAAAGAGAAGAACAAAAAAGAAAGTGAAGAACGGAGAAAATCCAGAGAGCAAACAGAAACTGGTTTTCCAAAAGATCATATCAAAAGAAAGGGATTTCAGAACCAACCTTGCTCGTCCTCGATCAATCCACCGACAGGTTCACTCGGATTTTTTTTTCCACTGGAGTCAAGTCCTTCTCCACTCAATTGACTTTGAAAATGGTAAGGTTCGGCCCCAATAGAGCGTGAAACAATTAAAGGTGTAGCAAACAAACTTTTTAGCTCTTCTCCGGCTGCATCAAGTTAATGAGTTACACATGCTTTATGAAATTTTACAGAAGCAGGAAATGAGTTTAGAAATACCTTCTTCGTCTTTAGACATGTCCTTTAAATTTGTTACAGATGTGTCCTTTAAAGGAGTTACAGGTTGTGTCAAGCCATTGCCAGCAGAGGGAAAAGCTGCATGTCAAAAGATACTTACAAAGTGATTAATGAATATGGTGAATGATGATTTAAAAAGAACTAAAGGCAAATTGGCAATGACATTAACTGCCTTGTTACTCAACAACCTAAATTACGAAATAGGGCTTCATAAAAGAACATAAATCAAGCAATAAAATGGCTTGGAAATCATATTGAGGAAGAAAAACTAACTGTTCTCATTTGTGTGGCAACTGTGCTTGTATTGACTGCTTGTCTCATTCAACTCGATAGAAGTTCCTATTTCTACCTTGCTGCTTCTACCACCAAATGGTGTGGCAAACAAACTTTTCAAAATTTCTCCTGTAACATATAGTAGAATCAAGCTGTAAGTAACATATATTCTTTAGGGAAGAAGAAGTCCAGGACTAACCTTGGCCATGTTCATCACAATCACGGACAGAACTTTGAAGACTTAAGTTATCAGTGGTAGAAGAAGCTGCAAAAAATCACATAGCAAAATGTGGGAATTAAAAGTGAATTACAGCAATAAATGACACAAATTAAACATGTAAAAGAAGCATCTTGAAGCTAACCTTGCCCCCTTCTGTTGAGATTCTCATCAATTTCTCTATTTTTGACCTCTTTATCCAAAGTAACTTTATTTTCTTTCAACCTTGAATCACCTTCCAAAGAAGCTTTTGATTCTTCTTTAGAATGTGAAACATCACAAGGAGTGGCAAACAAAACTTTAAGTTCTTCACCTGTTGCAACAAAAGGTAGAGAAATGAGCAAATTAAAGAGAACAAGGAGGTAAGTAAACCTCATAACTACCTTTCTTCTCTTCATCACTGTCCTCTAATGCGAAGTCATCACCAAAAACAGCAGGTTCTGCAACTAAACGAGATGTCAATGACAATAGTTCAAAAGCAAATTGGAGAAAAGGAAAGGAAAGATTCGATTACTTAACTGCAAAGTTTAATTATTATGAAGAGCACAACAGTCGCTCTTGCTTAAAAGGAAAATACTACTATGTTTCAACAGAGCCTCACAATGTAATACGTAGTAATATGTTTCAAAAGAGCATCACAATGTAATACGTATGAAATTCCTATGATCAGTAAGAGATGAAAAAATACTACTTACCTTGAAAATCTAGAACTACTTTTATGGGACTTGAGACGGTTTTCTCGGAAGCAGCCGCCTCAACTGAGCCTTCACTGTCATTGCTGTGTCCGAGCTGCTGCATACCTTGATCAGGTTCATTATACTGATCTTCCAAGTACCCGTCTTCATTATCATTGTTGTTTCTGAGCTGCCCATCATCTATAATCTCTTCTTGTCCTTCAGTAGCCTCGAACTCTATGGATCTCACACCCTCATCAGGTCCATTTTCCTGATCTTCCAAGTACCCGTCTTCATTGTCATTGCTGCTTCTGAGCTGCTCATCATCTCTAATCTCTTCTTGTCCTTCAGTAGCCTCGAACTCTATGGATCTCACACCCTCATCAGGTTCGTTTTCCTGATCATCCAAGTACTCACCTTCATTATATTTAGCTAGCTCCGAAGAAGTTTGGATACTACAATCAAGACTGTTTGTGGGCCTGAATGTTGACTGTTTTCCATGATCACAAGATTTCTCAAAACTGAAGGCACTAGAAAGGCCTGCTGCTACATTCAAACGTTCAATCAGCGGCTAGTGTAATGCAAAAAAAAGGTAGAAACATTCATAACCAAACATTAACAAAGCATACCATCATTATCAGGTTGAGATATTGGAGAGAAGTCCTTAGTAGCCTCCTCCAAGTTTGCAAGTCCTTCTGCATGTAATTCACCTTGAGTTGTGAAGGTAGGTGCATCTCCATCACATTTAGCAATAAATCCAGCTGCTGCTTTTTCCATGGGAGGATCAGATTCAGAATTTTTAGCTTCCATCTCATTCTTCAGATTGAAAGCACCTACACTCTCCAATGAGACATTACTAGACAAACCCACATCAAACTCTCTGGCATAGTCCTTTACAGTTAGCTCCTGTTCACCAGAAGTTACTCCTTCAGTAACAATAAATCCAGTCTCTGGCTGTTTTTTGAAACAAGACTCCAGGTTGTCCTCCATATTATCACTCTGGTTTAGTGAATAATTATCAAGAACTTCATTAGATAATCCCGTGTCAAATTCATCTGCAGTATCCGCTGCAATTGCACCATGCTCCTTTTTGTCAAGAGTTGAGTCATTTGGAACTGCATCATCAGCCAAATTGCTTGCAGGCTCCTGTTCACCATAGGTTACTCCTTCATCAGCAATACATCCAGTCTCTGATTGTTCTTTAAGGCCAGACTCAAGGTTCTCTTCCATGTTATCACTATGGCGTAGTGAAGAGTTATCAGTAACTTCATTAGATAATTCAGTATCAAATTCTTCTGCATCATCTGCTGCAATTGCACCATGCTCCTGTTTGTCAGAAGTTATGTCATTTGGAATTGCATCATCAGCCAAAACAGAACTAGGACATAGGCCTTTGCTTGCAGGCGCTTCATGGTCAGACTGCAAAAGTTCCTCAACTGCCTTCTCATCGGGTCTAGCTGCAAAATACAAAAGAATGAATTAGCGTTCTTCACAAGAAAATGCATAATATTAACTAGTGATCAGATACACTACCGTTGGAGCTGAATGGAGGGCATTTAAATGTGGAGTTATTTTCAGACGTAGAAGCATTTGCATCTACATGTAGTCCTTTCTTCTTCAAAGTTTCAGCTAGTGTGTTCGAGTCAGCAACTGCTTCATCCTTGGTTCCAGCGAGAACTATATTGACATCATTTTTAACAGCTTCAAGCTCATTCAGTCCTGATTTTAAGAAGCTCGTAGCACCTTCTGACCCTGAGATATCACAGTCTTTACTGTCTGACTCTCTGACTATTTCCATATCCTCAGATGTAGGAGCTTCTACTTCCACATTTGATATATGCTGCTTCTTTCCAGCAGTAATAGTCTTTTCAACAACTGCTGGCGCCTCCACATTTATTTTTGTTCTACTTGTGGACTGTTTCAGAGAATCTAAATCTTGCAGGGTGAACTTGTTCTTGGTAGAACTTTTTTCTGGAACAGCGGTGCAGTCACTTTCCTTCTTTTCATCTGAAACTGCTATAAGAGTGAGACTAGCAGCACTCCTTCCAGAAGGCCTCCTCCTCTCTTCTTTTACAACAGGAATTTCTTCTTGCGTTGAACTATCCAATGTCTCGGCGACTACATTGGCTTTAGCAGCACTCCTTTCAGAACGTCTCCTCTCTTCTTTTACCACGGGTATTTCTTTCTGCGCTGAACTATTCAATGTCTCGGTGACTACATTGGCTTTAGCAGCACTCCTTTCAGAATGTCTCCTCTCTTCATTTACCACAGCAATTTCTTCTTGCACTGAACTGTCCAATATCTTGGTGTCTACATAGGCTTTAGAAGCACTCCTTTCAGAACGTCTCCTCTCTTCTATTACCACTGCAATTTCTTCTTGCACTGAACCGTGCAATATCTTGGTGTCTATATTGGCTTTAGCAGCACTCCTCTCTTCTACTTTATTCTCAGCAATATCATCTTTAGCCGGTACAGAATCTTCCACTTGTTGCGCAAGACCTTTTGATCTCTTCAATGCCTTCTGCGATTCTTCTTTTGTACTTTTACCCCTTACGTTGTCATCATTAGCATCTAAATTTCTTTTGTCCTTTGCGGCTGCAACTTCATCAGTTCTTAATTTCTCCAAAGAAGGAACAACAGATTTGCGCCGATTACTTCTTTTGGCAGGAGCTTCTCCCGGTTCTTCAAGTGTGATACCCACTTCAACAGTCCCTTGAGACTCAGTTGGCCTGTCCGTTTTACACCGAGTCTCCACTGAAGAAACGTTTCTTTTCAAGTTAGATTGGTTTCTTGCTGTCATGCCTCTATCAACCACTTGTGTAGCAAGCCTTTTTGACCGCTTCAATGCCCTAGGGGGTTCGTCTCTTTTACCTTTATTCGCCATCTCGTCATCATTAACGTTTAAGTTTCTTTTCTCCTTTACAGCCACAGCCTCATCACTTCTCAATTTCTCCAAAGGAAAAATAGATTTGCGCCTATCGCTTCTTCTAGGAGGAACTTCTACCTGTTCATCAAGTTGAGGAACCACTTCTGATGTCGAAGCTTCTACAACCAAGTTAGACTGATTTCTACTCCTGTCCCTAGTAACCAATTTATCTTTAGAAATATCATCAGTCAACCTTGCACCCTCCACCTTATTAGGTAGCCTTTTTGACCTCGTCAAAGCCATTTGAGGTGCCTCCTCCACCACCCTATTCTGCTGAGACCTTCTTGTGGTTGCTTTAACTTCATCATTGGCAGCTTCAACTGTCAATCTTGCACCCTCCACCTTAGTAGCTTGCCTTTTTGACCTCTTCAAAGCCGTTTGGGATGCCTCCTCCACCACTTTATTCTGCTGAGACCTTCTTGTGGTTATTTTAACTTCATTGTTGGCTGCTTCAACTGAAGATTCAACAAATTCTGTACAAAGCAGTTTAACATTTCTCTCAATAACTTCCTTCCCCCTCGTTTGGTTCCTTTTTTTACTCACATCATCCTCAACTGATTTCAAGTTCCGAGACCTTGTTATCCGTTCTGCAGGCTTCTCCAAAACCTCATCCCTTACTTTAGCATCAACCTCATTTTGAACATGCGAGGTCTGAGTATGAGCAATCGATTTCCTTCTTCCTCCTCTTTTCATCTCCTTGGCTTTCGTTTCAGCTTTCATGCACTCCATTATCTGATCATCACTAGCGAACGTGACTTTCTTATCCCTCTTCTCTGCCCTATCAAATTCTTTCTCACTCGTCCTTTTGTCCAATTCTTCTGCACTCTTGTTAGCATTTATCTCACCTTTTACTCTTCTACTCGTCCTTAAACCTTCATTCACACCCTCATTTTCCTCCCTTTTTTCTTGTACGGATACTACATCTTTGTTCCTCAAAGATCTTTTCTTGTTCATTCCAACTTCATCCTCACTCTCATTCACTAAAAGTACATTTTCTTTTGTACGCCTTGTCCTTCCCTTTTTCTCACTAACACCATCTTCCAAATTCATACCCCGCGACCTCGTAACCCTAACTGGACTATCCAAAATGCCTATCTTTACACCATCACTCCTAACACTCAAGCTGTTATTTTGCAACATTGACTTCCTCCTCCCTCTACTTTTCACTTCAACCAATTTTGTGAACTCGAAAATTTCATCGTCAGGACTAAACTTCACTTTCTTTAGTGTCCTATCTACAACATCAGACTCTCTATCATCCACAGTCTCATCGAAAACCTTTAAACATGAACGCCCTTGAGTTAAGGGCTTTTCATCATTTACCTGCCCATAATCACAAAAATTTAACCAACAACCCAAAATTTCTTTTTTAACTCAATAAACAAAAAAGAAATACTCATTACCTTAATAATTGAAGAAAGTTTGTTGGCCATTTCCAAGTTAGTTAAATTTGCAGGAATTCCATGTTTCTTGCATAGGGCTTGTAGTTCCTTCCTTTTCATATTATCAAAATCCATCTCTGCTATTTATTCATTAATCAATAATAAGGCAAAAAAATTGAAACAGAAACAGCGAAATTCAAAGAAAAAAGAGCGAAAATTGGAAGGAAAATCATACCTGAGATTGAGAAATTGTCACGAATTGAACATGGGTGTTCAGTTTTCCTTCTTTAGTTTTTGAATTTTGGGTACTGTTGGAATTTAAGGGAACGATAAGGATTTGAAATTTGAATTTACCCACTTTCCCGCTTCACAAGGCAATACGACACGACTTTTTGTTTAGAGGATGAGGAAGTCACGTGCAGAAAAGCGCGTTAGCGCCTTTTCCGATGTTAGTTCTGGACTCTGGAGCGTCAAAATGGATAAGGAGCTTTCTTTTACTACACTTTTTTCGATTGGATACGTGGAGGAAATCTAGTGGTTGATGAGTGAGAAATATACAAACAGATTTGCAGAGTAAGCTTTATGTTTGAGATTTATTTCAAAGTTGCTGTGTATTTAAACCAAATTTAAGAGCCACATAAGAATTTTTTCGAAATTTTTTGTACTTTTTTTCGAAATTAATGTTTGATCATAAAATTTTTAATTTTTCTTGAAAATGAATTTTGAAATTTTTCGAAAATTTGAAAAAATCCAAAAAATAATTTTTCAAAATTTTACTCAGATCACTCACAAAACTTCAAAAACAACTCAAAATTATATTCATGTTCAAAATTTTCAAATATCATTTTCACTTGAAAAAAAATAAAAATAAAAATCTGAAATTTTACAATTCTTATGTCCAAACGCCCATTTAATAGGTAAAAATAAAAACAAAATTTAGTTAATTCAGAAACGAATTAAAGATATTTACCATTCCCTTACCTTTCCTAGATCAACATTCAACAACACCTTTTTACTTAATGCTCCATCTCCTTCCAATCGGAAAGGCATAATCTTGGATAATTTTTTCCCCAAGAAGCCAATTTCAATAATTAATTACTAGTCGTAATATTATGTGTTACAAATATGCATAATTTGACAATTTTAGGCAAAATGTGTTCCAAATTAAGGAAGTACTCACAATTGCAGTAAATTTGCAATCTCCTCCGTAACAAATGAAATTATGACAGCAGTTGATTTTTACAGGAAAAAAGGGCCATTCAGTAGCAATATAATTATGCAATTTTTGTTCGTTCTTTAAGGAAAAAAGAAAGAAAGAATGGGTGTCATTCATTTAAAGTAACTAACATGTACAACTGCCTGTTTGACTATTACACATTTCCCCATGCGTCCTTTGAAGGGCGACATGGCAATTAATTAAGACCTAAAATATTCTATTTCGATTTAAATTTTCCTGGAATCTCGATTGGAATTGAGTTAAAATCGGCCAGTAAATGTTTTTCAAGGGCTCTGATAACTATATTCGATTTGGATCCATTTTTTCTTAAAAAGAAATCAAATCAAATAAGTCTGTTCTTCAAATATCGGAACCAAATCAAACTAATTAAATCGGTTTTTATCGATTTGGTTTTTGTAGATTTTTTTGGTTATTTATCGGATTTTTTCTTAAATATGCAACATACATTATCAAACATATATTCTGGCGACTACATTTTTAAAGTAACACTATTAAATCAATTGCCCTTTCAGAAATCTATCGTATACCAAGATATATTAATGATAATTAAATTAAATAGTGATGAATAATTTAAGTACTCAATTAAAAATCGATTATTTTTAACATAAAATAATTTTTTTGTACGTAGCAAAAGAATTATCAATCAAACTAGAATATAAAGGCAAACAATTAGATTATTATAATAGCAAAGAATTAGACTAAAAATGCAAACGACTAATATGTGCCATAAAATTTTAGAAACTTTATATATATATATATATATATATATATATATATATATATATATATATATTTGTGTGTGTGTGTGTGTGTGTGTGTAATAATAAATTTAAAAACTACTTCTATAGTCGGTTTGGTTCATCTTTTTCGGTTATTCTTTTATTAAAATCAAAACCAAACCAAATTTGATCGGTTTTTAAAATTCAAAATCAAAACCAAACCAAACCTATAAGGTATCGATTTTTTGGTTGGTTTGGTTCAATTTTCGGTTTGGTTCAATTTTTGGGATTTTTATGGGCACCCCTAATTGTATACTTTTCATCCAATTTGGAGTAGTTTTATTGTGAAATCGAATTTTATTCATAAAATGTGTGTTATGTAATGTTTCTGATCGGAGACGGATCCAGGATTTGAAGATTGAGGTATCGTATTACTTTGGACTTTGACTTGATCTTTTCTGAGTTTTGGTTCGGGTTATTTGTCTTTTGGTACAAATCAATCAAATAAAATAATTTAATAATTATGGTGAGCAAAGCATAAAACTTCAATAATATAACTAATATCAACAAAAAATTAGTAAAGTATTATCAATTTACAATTGTCTTCAATGAATTTTCATATTCTAGAGTTATGGTTTGACTAAAAGATGGGCAAATAGGACTAAAGCTCGCTATCGATACATATTTAGATACTCAGAACAAAAACTTACTTAATAAATACTAGATTTTTTTATAGAACACTAGAAACTATGAAATAGAAGCAAGAATATATATATCGGGACAAGATGGGTGTGGCCCCTATTGAGGACAAGATGCGGGAAGTACGGCTTAGATGGTTTGGACATGTGAGGAGGAGAATCACAAACGGTTCGGTAAGGAGGTGTGAGAGGTTGACATTTGAGGGCCTTAGGAGAGGTATAGGTAGGCCGAAGAAGAGTTGGGGTGAGGTGATAGGCATGACATGGCACAGCAACAGCTGACCGAGGACATGACCCGTGATAGGATGGTATGGAGGTCGAAGATTAGGATAGTAGGTTAGGTAGTCTAGATTATTTATGCTGGTAATGTTAGTGCGTACTCTCGCATTTGGTTGGTAGTAGGCTTATTTGAATACCTGTCATTTTTTTTTAACATTTTGATCATCTTACTATCTCGTAGTGCATGTTGCTTTTACATAATTTGTCGGTGTTGTCCCGTCTTATTTTCTTGTTATTATTGTGGTACATATGCTTTCCTGAGCCGAGAGTCTATTGAAGACAATATTTCTATCTCCACAAAGGTAGGGGTAAGGTTTACGTACACACTACCCTTCCCAAATTATACTATGTGAGATTATAGTGGGTATGTTATTGTTGTAATATATAAAATTTAAAAAGTCCATAGGAACTCCCAAAGAAAAAAAAGTCAGCAGCAATTAAAGAAAAGGAAAAAAAAAAAGGAACAAAGAAAAGAAAAAAAGAATAAAAAAAGAGAACGAATCTCCTGAAAGCAACAAAATAGAATTAGTTATAAGAAATGCAGTAGCCAAGGATCGATCCCGCGCTCTAAGGGCGTAACATTAAGCCATGCACCAGTGGCACCAAGCAGGCATTTGTACTCTGGGTGCCACTTTACTTATTTTCCCAAATTTCTAAATATACATACATATACATATAGTGTTTCAATCGAGGTGTACAGGTGGCGTGCTACCCCCTTCCTCCTTAGAAGAATCACTCTGTATACGGTCAAAATCGGGCTCGACCTTATGATTAATCGATACTGGGGGTGACATGCCAAGATCCGATCCCATGTCATACCGGACCCCGATACGAAGTTAGATTGCCAAGTCCGAGATCCTGAGACCGATTAAGATCGAGACGGACCAAAACCAAGACCAACCGAGATAGAGATCGACAAAGATCGGGACCGAATAAGATGGAGATCGAGAGAAGCTTACTGGGTCGAATAACGGAAAGACGAAATATCCGCAACCGGGCGAGGATCACAGCATAAATCCCGACACGTATCAAGAAGAGTCCGATTAATTATCCAATCATAAGATTTCTTACTGTATTTAGGATTGTACCACGAATAGGATTCCCTTAATACATAAAGGGGGTCTAACCATTTCTAATGGGCATCAGCAATATAATACTACTTTCTTGAGCTCTCAATATTTTTTGGGACTTTGTTCATATTTTCTGGTGGATTATTCATCCGATTCGAGGGCAAACTAGCTCAAGGATCAAAGCTATATGTTTCATTTGCTTTGCTTTATTTACATTTGCAGTTAATTTTAGTATCGACTTACATCTTCTCTCAATTTGTGCTAAGTAAATAAAATGTCCTTAAAACCACAGTATAAATTCAATTATCCGTTTTTAGGGTAAATAGTTTGGCGCCCACCATGAGGCAAAGGATAATAGTGATTGTCCGGTACAAATTTTCGTAACACACATTATTTTATGCTTGCTTCTTGAAGTGTCTTTGATTATAAGATTAAAATATGTCAAACTCTCAGTCAGCACCTCAACATATTGACAATGATCTCAGTCATCACAGCGATAATGAGAACATTGCACCAGGAAACGTTCCAGCTATAGATCCAATCGACGTCAGCTCGCATGTAGCCATCAATAGAAATTTGGCCGCCGATCAGAAAGCAGCGTTCGTGGGGGTACCCGATCAGCTACTCAGAATGCACATGGCAGTGAAATCAGCCTGCATGTAATCTTCAAAATGTTGCAAGCCCAACAGGCAACAATAGCTCAACTCCAAAATTAGAATCACACATCGAGCAGGGTCGAACCCGAGCCATCCCAGGAAATCATACATAGGGTCGAATTGTCTTCGAGGAGGTCGAGCGAGAAGGAATCGGAGACCAACCCTTCTATCATTAAGATGGACAAAGAGCTGACAAAGTTAATCGAGACATGGGAAAAAGAAGATCGAGGAAAATGACAAAAATGTAGAAATCTATAATTCTAGGGTCGACGAGATCCCGGGGGCTAAACCAATATTGAAAGGTCCATATTCCAAAAAGTTTTTACAAAAACCTTTCCCCCCCAAGTGCAGCTCCGAACCCGATCCCCAAGAAGTTCTGTATGCCCGAGATTTCTAAATATAATACGACGATAGATCCAAATGAACATGTTACCTCCTACACGTGTGCTATCAAAAGAAATGACTTGGAAGATGACGAGATCTAATCCGTCTTGTTGAAAAAATTCGGGGAGACTTTATCGAAGGGTGCTATGATGTGGTATCATAATTTATCGCTTAATTCTATTGACTCGTTTGCTATGCTTGTAGATTCCTTCGTAAAGGCACATGTCGGGGCCATTAAGGTCAAAACAAGAAAGTCAAACATTTTCAAGGTAAGGTAGAAGGACAATGAGATGCTCAAGGAATTTCTCGATTCCAAATGGAACAAATGAATTTCCCACCGGTCACCGAAGATTGGGCCGTTCAAGCTTTCACTCAAGGTCTTAACTTTCGAAGTTCAATAGCTTCCCAACAGTTGAAGCCGAATTTGATCGAATACCCAGCTGTCACTTGGGTCGATGTACACAATCGGTATCAATCGAAGATCAGGGTCAATAATGATCAATCAGGGGCTCCTTCTGGGCCCGTTTATCCTAACAGGCCAGTGGATAGAATCAAGAGAGATATTGACCAAGAATCGAGGTAAAAAAGAGAACGATATCGATCGTATATGGACAATATAGAGACAGTGGGTCTGGGAGAAATTCTACACGGATGAGAGGAGTAATGATTAAGGTCAAAGTTCACGGGGACTTGGTACTGAGAAAGGTTATCGACAAGGAGCGGTACGAAGCTTTGGATCTTAAAGCATGCGTTGCACTCTTTTTCCCTTAAATCATTTTTGTCCCAATTGGGTTTTTCGGGAAGGTTTTTAACGAGGCAATAATGGATTGTGCTAACTTAGAATCAAAGGCCGACTACGATTTGGTGTCAAAGACAATATTTAACAGTTTCCGACGTTCCCTACAATAAACCTCGAATACTGGGGCGCATTGATTTTGGATGTCAACTTTGTTACGGGGAAACTACTTCATAATTACGGGGCCTTGATAGGGCCAAACAGTCAAACGAACCATGCCCACCTAGGTTGTTCGAGCCCTGGATCAAAAAATTTACGCATGTGTAATCATTTTCCCAAGAATAAAGAGAAGTAATTTTTCTTGCAATTATCTCATATCTTAGAAAAAGTTTGTCTACTTTAATCTTTCAATATATTATGGGAACAAGCTTAAGGGCCGATCATAACCAGAATTCGGATATTCACCCCTACACTCGGGGGACTACCGTCCGAAAAATAAAACTCGAACATATCGAACTATTGAGCGTCAAGGGCATAAGACCTTTTAAGCAACCCTCGAATTTAGAAGTCGCGGCCATTCCCACTAGGGGACTGTTATCTTAGGAACGCCTGGATAACTTGGGGAAGCAAGCTCACTGGGCTACACCCGAACCAAAAGGCTACGGACAATTTAACACTGCTCGAAGACATCCGAAACCCGTAATAAAATGGTCTCGGAAAAGACATAAAAGAAAGTAAAAATACAAAGGCCTAAGGGCTATTTTTACTTCGAGTTCGAGAAATCATTCTCACTCAACTACAAAGCCCAATGGCTATCTTAACCCGAGTTCGAGCAAATTCTCACTCGGAGACTATCTATCGAGCCCAAGGGCCAAGTTATTTTGAGTTAGAGCAAGTCCTCACTCGACTATAAAGCCTAAGGACTAATTTTACTTCGAGTTCGAGCAAGTCCTCACTCGAATACAAAGCCCAAGGGCTATCTTAACCCGAGTTCGAGCAAATTCTCACTCGAAGGAAAGCCTCATGATGAAGCACTGAAGTTTGCAAAACACATAAAGGAAATTATATAAAAAGGCATAAGTATAGAATGTGAAATTGTCAAAGGTATCTAAGGGTACCCGATTCAATGCCTGTTGATCTTCGTTGAACAGGCAGGGCATCTCCACTTTGTTGCGTCCCATTTTTCCTTTTGAGCCCGGGTTTCAACACTTTGGGACAACTCCTTTCTTTTTGGGAATTGAGAATGAGATTTGAAGAGTCTCTACCTAACGGATTAAGGTGCGTTAGGGAACCTAGGACAATGAACTCATGAAACCAGTTTGTGGTACCAGAGATTGGGTAAGGGCTCGAAATTACCTTGAGGGGAAGGTGTTAGGCACCACTCGAGGTCCAGAATGGTGGGTCCCGACCAAACTCAAATTAAGAGAATTAGTATTATAATCAAATAAAGCAATTTAGACATATAGATATTACGTTTAAAAACAAGGAGTAAAGGGGTCCTAGTTTTTTAGCCTATAGGATCACTTATGTGCAATACTTGGTAAACGTCCCCAAGTTTGGGTGCTACACATAGCATTAGCGCACAAGTCATCATATCCTTTATACCCGATTACCCTCCACGTAGTTATTAATTAAGCGTTCCAGCATCATCAAGTACGTATCTTATGCGTGCACTACCCGTCCCTTACTTGTGGCCCTGGAGAGGTTTATGACCTCTATTTAAGGTAGTTCTAGACTCACCTATGGTGCTTAAAAGGAGAAAACTAAGCGACAAATAAAACAAGTAGGATTATCACATGAAAGATCACTTAAGGGCTCATGTTTGCCTCTACAAGTAGACAATTAGATGCACGCTATTCAAATAGCAGTTTAAAAAACGATTAGGGTCCTATAGGTAGGATATCTAAATGAGCACAGAATATGCAACAATTTTATTAAGGCGAGGCAGTGAATATTTATCAGTTTGCCTACTGATTTTATCACTTACTGAATCTGAGCATGTTTCAAGCAACAAGAAAATCACAAATTTAAACCTAGGATTTATTTGTCCTATAGGCTTGCCTGAGTGATAATTGGCAGAATCCTATAGACATGGCATCTAAATGTTAATCAGACCATGATTTTATAAACCAATGATTAATCAAGCGGTTTTTTACCCTTTAAACCATATAGGCATGTTTTCTAACTGCTGAAACGGGTTTTGAAACCCTATAGGAATGAGTTATAAGAGCAGAAATTGATTTTATAACCTTTATAGGTATGATATCTAAATGCAGGAACTTATTTTTTGAACACTTACTTCCTATATGCATGATGTCTAATGGTCAAGACTGATTTTTATGTGTTTCCTATAGGAAAATGATTTTTAGGCGAGTAAAAGCGTTAATCAGTTACCAAGCGGATTCAACAAGGAATTTCCTAGATAACATGATTTTTAATGCACACGTGAAAGTTTGAAAACATGATTATTGATGCAGAATTGAGAAACGACTTAGAAGCAAGGATTTCTAGTGCTGCGAAGTATGAAATTCAGGATTTAAAGAATGGGATGAGTCCTATAAGCATGGTTTCTAATGCACATAAGTAAACAAACATCGCAGCAACCTATAGGCATGATTTCTAATGCATATGAATAATCACAAAAATCTTATAGGCATGATCTCTACATGTTCCCAACAAAGATATATATATATATATATATATATATATATATATATATATATATATATATATATATATATATATATATATATATATATATATATATATATATATTTATATATAAGAGTCCCTCCTAGATTTTTTACTAATAACCCAATATCTGTTTTTACAAATATTGTTATTACAGACCAATGTAACAAATTATACAATGAAAGAACCATTACACTATAGGGAGCCTTCATAGGCTCAATATCAACTTGGAACCAGGCCTTCAACATAGCACATCTGAGTATAGTGGTAACCCATCCACAACACATAAAACTAGTTCCTGGTATTTCAAAGTTCCCAATGGCCTCAGGGACCCCGGGCAGTGCTCACACAAGAATCAAATGTTTAACACACAACTCATAAAGGATTGTAAACCAGCTCCAATGTGTCAGAGTTCAAAGGAGTCTCATGGACCCTAAGCAGTGCTCACATTGGAGGGGGACATGATCCTAGATATCTAAGAGTAGGAGTTGAAAATAGTGTATAAAAGTAGGAGATAGTTTTTTAGAAAAAATAGTTTGGATTTCAGAAGTGCATAAAAACAGATCACAAGATCAACATTGCAATAGAACCACATTTACCAGATTGAGCTCAGATATCAATCAACAACATAGTAGAACAGAGTCACAACCAGTTCAATCAAGTTCCACATTGCCTGGGGATTGCCTTAGTTCACTAGTTATCACTAGGTTATCATATGGACATGTATTAAAGAATAACATGCTGGGATCAGGGTCTTAATCAGACAGTCATACAGAAGGGTAGCAAAAGTTGGAAGCATAGAAAATCATGAATTATTCAGGAACCTGTTAGGGGTGAACACTTAAAACAGGACAGAAATCATGCTAGTTGAGAAACAAATAGCCATAGGTCTAATTACATAGAGGCAGACATGCTGAAAACAAGAAGCACATATGTCTAATTTCATAGAAGTAGGCATGTTGGTTAAGATCCATGAATAGGGAGTACATATACCTAATTACATAGAAATGGACATGCTGATTAAGAGTAATAAATATGAAACACATAGGTCTAATTACATAAAAGTAGATGTGCTGATTAAGATCAATAAGCATGAAGCACATATATCTAATTACATAGCATATTGAATGATGGCAGAAGCGAAGACATACCAGTTAAGAAATAGCAACGGGAAAGTGAAGCAAACAGGATCCAAGGGTCTAGCCTTGGCTTTCAGCCGACTAGACAGTGTAGCAAACAAGGAATAAGAAGACTGTGATGGAGTATGTGTGTGAATAAGAGCAAGAACTTGTGTGTGTTTCTGTGTTCCTCTATGTATGTGTGTGTCTTTTCAAAAACAGAATAGGGTTTATATAGTATCAAGTAGAGTAAAGCAAATAAGGTAAAGGAAATTAAGAGCTTACACATAAGGCAAAAAGACCAATCAGTCAGTCAATTAGGGCTTAACGGGACCAATTAATAGGCAGAATCATGGAGTTACAGCTAAAAATAACACGAAATTGAGGTCTAAATAAGGTAAGTATTAGGTCTAACAGTCAATTAAAGTCAGAACACCAAAATCTGTCCAGTAGCAAGGGTAATCAGTCACATAAATAAGGTAAATAGGTAAATTAGAGACCATATGGGATTGGTGAGACAATCAACTCCTAGAAATTAAGCCCAGTAAAATGATTAAGGCAAGTAGTGCCAATTAGGAGTCACAAAAAAAGGAAAGTAGGTAAAAATTACAGGAAGTAGCCATCTCAGCAAAACACAATTAATTCGAACCGTAAATAGTCAAACAATCCTCAATTAATCTCTAATAATTGACAAATAAGGAATAACGGGCAGATATTGAAGCGAACAATTAAACAAACAAAGGACTAGAACATAGGCATGAAAGAATCAGTAGAACTAGTAAAGATAACCAGATTCAAACACATAGAAACTTTAAAAAAGTTTTGCAAAAACAAAACGAAGTGAAACCCCAGTTTTAGAAAATATTGAAATCGATTAATAGTAAGGAAAATAAAAGATTTTTTTAAAAGAAAACTACCGGATACATTCAAAGTTGTTTCAGATCTACAAGGATCTGAACAAATTCAAGTAGAAAGAGACGAGAGTTTTGAAAAAATGGGACGAGGTGAGGAAAAATCTAGCCTAGAATATGAGTTTCAAATCATAGACACAAAGATAACAATACTCACAAACAGCGATGGACACAAGGCATGTTCATAAAAAAATAAAGAGTCTAGGTCGACTCTGGGTTGAATCTCCTCGAGATTCCTTCAGATAATAGCAAAATCGAACAACCAGTAGAGGTATGAGGCCAGATAAGGCCGTAAATCACCAGATGACCCCATATCTGGTCAAGAATCGAAGGGGTTTGGGGAAATTTTGGAGTGACGACGCCCTATGGTTTGAGAGTGTCTCGGAGAGAAGAGAGGAGGAGAGGATTTGGGGGTGGCGGGGTTAGAGAAATGAGTAGGTTTTTGAGATGTTATGTTAATTAAAAAGGAAAAAAAGGTTTTGGACCGTTGATCTTTGAGATCAACGGCCAAGATCGGTTCCGGGTTGGGGCGGGTTAGATAGGAAATTGGGCTATGGTTTGGGTTAGATTTAAGTGCGCTAAGGTAGATGAATTGGGCTGGGCTTTTAATTTGAATTGGTCTGGGGGTCCGGATTTAAACATTATTAAAGGGGCTATTTGTTAAATACCCATTATATTATAAAATAATTTGTAAAAATAGCTAATTAAAAAAAATATTTTTTATGCATGAAGATGATTTAAAATAATTACTTAGAATTATAAAAATATAAAATGGTATTTTCTTGTGAAATAAGCTAATTATGCACACATGGGCTATTATTGCAAAGTTATTACAATATAACCGTGACATGTACATATGGCTATTTGTGAAATAATCATAGCTCAATATAAATATAAATAATAAAATTAAGCAAATAAAATTATCATAAAATCGTTTGTAATGCAATTAGTAATTATTTATATACTAAAATGCTAGAACAAATTAATTAAAATTCTTTTAAAATTACAGAAAAATTATGGAAAAATATTGGTTGATGCTTATGCACTATTTTGAAAGTATATATGCATTTTAAATATACGAGGAAAAAATTGGGTATCAACACACTTCGTCCATCTTAGCGTGGTCATCTTCGATTACCAAACCGAAGGTAGCTAACCACCCCTACGGGGGCAGAAAGGACTTGAGATCCTCCGAACCCGAGATGATAATTGATTGCTTACGCCCGAGACCAACACTTGGGGTTGGAAATCGAGTAGTTAGTTCAAGGACCGAGAAAGCCTCGCTCGAGCTCTTCTTTGATATCTCCAACTCACCTAGACCGGCGACATCTTCCACTCCGACAAAATAGCCACGGAACAGATCTTTAGCACTATGGACCCCTTTATCATGGCAAGTCTTCGCCGCCCGAGCATCCTTAATCATCGACTCAGTGAATGAAGGAAGCGAGGGGGAATCTCCGATTGCTATCGCCCCAGGAAAATCTTTTGGGGCACTGACTTCACCTCAGGAAGTCTCGAGCCCGGTCTCTGCACCACTATCAACCGCCTCCTTGATGAATTTCTCACCTCGAGGCGAAGCATCTTTAACTTTTTCTGGCTCGGGGACTTCGACCGAAGTTAGCTCCCACCGGCTCAGTAGTTCTTCAAATTTCGGTGCTAGCTCGCACACGGGCCACCAGCCCGGAGTCTTCTCTTTCTTCTTCTTCTTCTTCTTCTTCTTCTTCTTCAGCCTCATCCCTTAGCCGTTGCACTGAGTCAATAGATAAAGGGATTCGAAGTCCTTTTCCTCTTTTTCTCCGACATCGGAGCAGATGGTTGGACTTGTTCATCACCAAATGGGGGCCTCATAATCACATCCTTCCTGAGACCTACAAACGAAAGAAATGAATAAGCCCAAGAAAGTATTCGAACCGTAGTCAAATCACCAAGTCATGAAGAAAAGTTTACCATGACTACTAGTCTCCAATCGACCTTTCGCCAAATCGGGCCATGCGCGCTCAACATGTGTTGACTTCGATATTAGGCTCCTAACCTAGTCCCCGAGTTGAGGAATTGCACATGGCATCAAGGCAATGGCTGTATCAAGTAAATTGCAGATAGGAAAGGGTGAAAAGACAAAGACAATAAACAAGAGCTAAGGAAGGAATTATACTTACGTTTCATATTCCATTTATCAGGAAATGGCATACTCTCGGCCGGGGTAAAGTTCGAGGTCTTCACTCGAACAAATTGGCCCATCCAGCCCCGGTCTTTGTCCTCGTCTATGCTTGAGAAAGGTGCCTTGGTTGCTCAACGTTGAAGATTTATTAGCCCCCCTTGATAGAGTCGGGGGCTATATAGGCGTATGAGGTAGTCGAGGGTGAAGGGAAGCCTATCGAATTTGCTTGAGAAGAAATGAATTAGTATCACTATCCTCTGGAAGGGGTAAGTGTAAACACTTGAGAACCCTTCCATGTGGGTCGTGATTGTTTATTCTGGAGCAGCCACCACACGTGTTTTTTTTACCTCAGTTGCAATCTTTTTGAACCTGGGAGAGGAGTTTCTTGGTTATCGAACATATATACCTCGATACCTGTTCGCATCGGCCCGACACCGAGGAAGTTTTTTCAACCTTGAAATCAAAATCGAGGATACACCCCCGGGGAAAAACTCTTCAGGGCGTGGCTCCGTCACCGGTTCCTCATCGGCCGGCCGTGACGATGAAGCAATTTCCTTTTGTGAAACGGTTTTTGAAGTCTTAATCATTTCTACTTTTAAGAGTGAAGAAGAAGAGGACGAAAGATGAGCGCCTGGTATTTTGTGATGAAACGAGTGAATAAATTCAAGGATCCGAGAATACAAAGCTTTGAGGAAGGCAAAAGGTTTTGAAGAATAGAGTAAAGAAGATTTGAAAGTAAAGGTAGGAAGAAGAATATTTATAATTTCTCAATGACGGTTCAAAGCCGGTAATGACCGACCATCGACTGACGCGCATTAAATGCCTGGGGAACCGTACCGACAAGACATTTTAGTTACCTTTGTTACTTACGTCATGATATATCGAGGTGAAGTTCGATGGCTCAAATCGTTCTTGTCATTACTCTCAAAAAAACGAGGGGACTGTATGTATACGGTCAAAATCCGGCTCTGCCTTATGATTAATCGAGACCGAGGGTGACATGCCAAATCCGTCCCCATGTCATACCGGATCGTGATACGAAGTTAGATTGCCAAGCCCAAGATCCTGAGACCGACCAAAACCAAGAGCCCGAGATCCTGAGACCGATTAAGATCGAGACCGACCAAAACCAAGACCGACCGAGATAGAGATCGACGAAGATTGGGACTAAATAAGATGGAGATCAAGGGAAGCTTACTGGGTCGAATAACGAAAAGACAAAATATCCGTAATGGAGCGAGGAACACAATGTAAATCCCCGCACGTATCAAGAAGAAGCCGATTAATTAACAAATCGGGAGATTTCTTACTTTATTTAGGATTGTATCAGAAATAGAATTCCCCTAATATATAAAGAGGGTCTAATCATTTGTAAAGGGCATCACATTCACGTTATATAAAGCAATACTACTTTCTCGAGCTCTCAATACTTATATGACTTTGTTCATATTTTCTGCTGGATTATTCATTCGATTCGAGGGCAAACTAACTAAAGAATCAAAGCTATACATTTCATTTAGTCTACTTTATTTATATTTGCAGTTAATTTTAGTATCGACTTACATCCTCTTTCAATTTATGCTAAGTAAATCATGTGTCTTTAAAACCATAATATAAATTCAATTGATATACATTTTTAGGGTAAACACCCTGGTTGTGATAACATGTTATATGATGTTTGTCAAAATTTTATACGAAAATGTAAAATGAATTAGGCTACTACGTATTTGAAACTTTGATCTTCTCTCCGAAATCAATTCTCGGAATTTCGGGAATCGCCGTCTTCATGCATGTTAGACATATTTTTCTTTGGCACATCATTCTCTTTCCCTTTTTAGGAACTCTTTCAATTTATTTGAACTTATTTGATTAGGTACAAAATTTAAAGGAAAAAAGAATTTAAAATTTAAAATTTAAATTTATATATATATAAAATTAAAATTATACTATTTTTAAAATTAAAAAAGGAAATATGTTCATCATTTTTTGAACAAGAATGGAGTACGATTTTTCGTAATCCTTTTTACTTCTGTAGCTTCATCCAGAAGCCATCACTGAATTACTTTCGTGCCAACTCCAAAATTAGGAGCAAAGAGCTTAATATACTTTTAAATTCCTTCACTGTCCAGTTTACTATTAACACTTGATTAAATTGAGATATTCATAAAAAATTAAAGCAAAATAGAATGTTAAAAAACAGAAGAAAATAATAGTAGAAGGGGGAAGTCAGAAATCTCGTGTGGAAAGTGCCGCTCACTGCATCTTGCGATGCTGCGTTTGCACGTATGCTAAGATCTCATCATTCTTTCCCAATTGATTTGAACAAAATTAGAAGGAAAAAAATGAAAAACGAATAGGAAATAAAGAGTTTTCACCATTAGCAGCAGCTGCTGTGAGAAGAAAGAGGTGAATGTAGGGTATTTAATAGAGGACACTGTCGGCAATGCTATGATACTTCACAACTCCTCATTTGTTGCCCTAATGCAACTGATGATTCTCTGCTACGCATCTGCACCCTAATTTCAGTGGATCCACAAAGTCATACGGCTGACGAGCAGTAACCGATAAAATATTTGTGTTTATAAGTAAACAAATTTAACATATTAGGTAAGATTGTTTTCAAAATATTGTCTTAATAATACGTACAATTTTGTAACAGTAAAAGACTACTTTATTGCATATAATAGGGGTAAGCTTCGACCAACTTACACTATAAATTTTGTCCTCAATTGTTATAAGGGAATATCCAACTACTCAAGAGATTGCAATTTCAATCCAAACTGTAGTATTATGAGTTCATAATTTCGTGATATGTTTGTCACCTTGTTAATTTTTTTTTTACCTTGTTAATTAGGAAAAATAGTTGACGTTATATTTTCGAGTATACTATAGTCATGCGAAAAATAAATTGCGACTACTTACAAGTGTCTTTTACTGTTAAACAATTAAGGATCCGTTTGACCATAAATTTGCGGGGTAAGTGCACAAATAGTCACTAAAAGCAGCTGTTTTTATTTTAAAACCACTGTTTTCAATGTATTTAGGCTTTAGCCACTACTTTAATAAACGTATACCTGACTGGACGAAAATACCCTTGTGGTATAAGTTATACCTACGCTATTATAACAAATTGACGCAAACGAAAAGCAGCAGCAGCAGCCGGCGATCGCACTGCAGCAGCAACGACTGGACCAAAACTTCAAAATTCTCATCCAAAAAATCGACACAGATAAACAATAAGTTGTAATTTCATGTGTTTCTATCGATTTTTACTTCGATATAATTATACTTTTTCTGATTTGTATTGATTTGATTATATAGTAGAAAAGAATTTAATTTTTTTTTGAATTTCTGGATTGATAAACTTAAGGACATCGCCTCCTATGATAATTCTATAAAAGTTGAGCACATAATATTAAGGACATAGTGTCTTCATTTTGGAAATTGAATTCAAAAATTAAGGACACAATGTCCTTAACTTTGATTCTACTGTCCTCATTTTGCAAATTGAATTGAAAAACTTAAGGACACAATGTCCTTCACTTTGTTGCTGTTCTTCTGTATACTAAGTCCTGAAGTTTGAGTTTCAAATTGAAAAAGTTAAGGACATGAAGTCCTTAAGTTTGAATTATAGATTGAAAAGTTAAGGACATAAGTCCTTAATTTTTGACTAGTAGGTTAAAAAGTTTAGGACATGCAGTCCTTAACTTTTAATTCCAAGTTTAAATGTAAGGACAAGCGATCCTTAAGTTTTGACTTGCAGGTTAAACAGTTTAGGACAGGCAGTCCTTAACTTTTAAATCCAGTTTTAAATGTTAAGGACTGGCAATCCTTAAGTTTTAATGCCTGGCTCAAAAGTTAAGGACAGGCAGACCTTAAGTTTTAATTCGAAGTTCAAATGTTAACGACTGTCTGTCCTTAACTTTTAATTGGAAGTTAAAATGTTAAGCACACTTAGTCCTTACATTGGTCTTGCACTTATAGTACACCTCTTCTTAATTATACAAGGAGTGCTTTATAACGTATGTCCTGAGTTTCCCATTTTCTTGACTTGCAGGATGGAAACAATATGCATTATAGTTGCTTTTAGTGATAGATGGACTGAAGACTATAAATATCTTGATCATCAAACAAAGCTTTTTCTAGTACCTGAGTCAATTCGGTTTGAAGATTTCATTAAACAGATCTTTGAGCTAATTGAATTGGATAGAGAAAAGTTTGAAGCAGTGATATGGTTTGATATCAACCTTGGAACAAGCAAAGGAATGCTTGTATCCAAAGATTTTGATCTTCACACATGTATAGAGTTACTAAAAACACATTCACTCTTCAAGGGCTGTCGTTTCATAGTTGATATTTCGGAAAGAGTTTTTCCATCAACAAGCAATGAACATGTCAACACAGAAACTCAACATGACAATCAAGACAAATGCAACAGATAATGGAAATAGATATGGTTGAAGCTCAACCACTAAATGAAGAGGTGCTTCAAATATTTGATTCTATTCAAGTAGAAGGATAAAGCATTATAGAGATTGACAACGAACAAACTTTGGGTATTCAAGTCTTAGAGAGTGCATCGGTAATCGAAGAAGTTGCTGAAAAAACCTGTACTCAAATAACTAGACGAAGATCAAATTTGAAACAAAAAGAATCCCCAACTACGATATTAAGAGAAAATACTTTGTTGGATGAAATAAAAGTTGGATCAATATTTGACAAGAAGAAGAGCATAATTAACTGTTTTCCAATATAGCAATCAAAGGACATTTTGAATTCAAGGTTGTTAGATCAAGCTCAACAAGAT
>MU706133.1:2699-23807 GCA_026770625.1 Nicotiana glauca
TAATAAACCAAACAAACAAAGCTTTAACAAAACAAACACAAAAGTTAAAGAAAACACAAAACTCACACTGCCACAAAACTCAAAAGTTAACCCAAAATGCCATAAACACAAAGCAGAGGCCAAAACAAAGCTTTAACAAAAGTGAAGACAACTGAAGGAAAACACAAATCAAACTGTAACAAAACTCAAAATATAAAAAAAATAAAAGCCATAAACTCAAAGCAGAGGCCAATTTTCACAAATTTTAACAAAACTAAAAAAAAACAAAAATTCTACCCTAAAAGTCGAAATAACAAACCATGCATTTCGTTTCATCAAGTTTAAGTCTCGAACGCAGAAACAAGGAACACAAAATCATCCGAAAAAATACAGCAACATTGAAAAAAATTGGCGTAATCAGAAAAAGAAAAAAAAATTCAAAACCAACACTGTAGGAGAAGCATAAAATGAAACGAAAATTACCTCAAACTAAGATTGAAACCTCGAAAAGCAACTTGCACACAACAATGGAGTCGGTTCTGGTCGGAGAAAATCGAGAGGAACAGAGAGTGAGAAAAGGCGTGAGGAAGAGAGCAACAGAGAAATTAAAATTTAAAATATTAAAACGGTTATGTTAAGATGTGGGCTACCGGGTGAAAATAAAATTTCATAAGTTAGCCAACATGGGCTATGCCTGTTAAAGGCCTCAAATATGGGCTATTTTTGAGTGGGCTGTATGGCCCAAGTGACATAGAGTGTAATTTTGTCCGTAAAATATTATGTTAAAGTAGACATTGTCATCATATTATAATGGAATCCTTTGGTTTTTATTATTATTATTTTTTTAAAACTTTTTTTATTTCTTTTGAATGAATTAACAAGAAGGTAAGTTTCAAATCCAAAACAGTTACAGACGTCTAACAAGATTATTCTTTATATTTCACCTAAGTGGTTTGTGTTCTTAGAACCTGTCTTCATAAGTCAGTGTCTAGAAAGGTGCAATAACTAGCGGAAGACAAAAGGCGAAACTTCCATTTAATAAGTACACATTTACTTTCAAATATTACAAAACGGGGACATAATCATCGGATGGTGGACCCTCCTTTTCCTCCATTGTCACTTCAAAAAAATAAGCCTAACTAATAAATAGCTCTTTAGCTTTAACAAAATGTTCCTAATTGGTAATATGCCTGAAAAATATTTAGTCCTAAGTTATAAATCAAAACAAACAAAATTATAAGAATAGCTTTTTAGATTATAGTCATAACTTAATTAACATGAATTTTAAAAATATCAAGCACATTCAAGACAAGAGAAAATTATAGAAATAAATTCGTTAGTTTTTGGCGGATTCCTCTCTCGACTTGACTTATTGTGTATATATCCTACATCTGTCGCAATTGTTGTCACAAAGTTAGCCGGAACTATTAGTCCTGATTTTATATCAAAACAATAAATTGTAAGAATACCTTTTTAGAGTATAGTCATAACTTGATATATATTGCAAAAATATCAAGCACATTCAAGACAAGAGAAAAATAAATATTTAAACCATTAGTTTTTGGCGGGTTCCTCTTTCAACTTGATTTGTTGTACATATATTTTTGTCGCTATTGTTGTCATAGAGTTAGCCGGAACTATTAGTCCTATGTTTTATATCAATACTTTTTAGATTACACTCATAACTTACTTCATATGAATTACAAAAGTATCAAACACATTCAAGACAGAGAAAAATATAGAAATAAATTCGTTAGTTTTTGACGGGTTCCTCTTTCGTCTTGATTTGTTTTGCATATATCTTACATTTGTCACAATTGTTGTCGTAGAGTTAGCCAGAACTATTAGTCCTAGTCTTATATCAAAACAATAAATTGTACTCCCTCCATTTCAATTTATGTGAACTTGTTTGATTGGACACGGAATTTAAAGAAAAAATAAAACCTTTTAGGATTTGTGGTCCTAAATAAGTTCAAATGGAGCCCAGAATATTTGTGTGGTTGTAAAAGCTTCTTATTAAGGGTAAAGTTGTAAGTTTAAGCTAAATTATTATTAAATTTAGAAAGAGTTCATTCTTTTTGAAACAGATCAAAAAGAAAATATGTTCACGTAAACTGGAACAGAGGGAGTAAGAATAACTTTTTATATTATCATCATATATTACTTCATATGAATAACAAAAGTATCAAACACATTCAAGACAAAGAGAAACATAGAAATAAATCCATTAGTTTTTGGCGGGTTCCTCCTTCGACTTGATTTATTCCATATATCCTATATTTTTCATAATTGATGTCATAGAGTTAGCCGAAAATATTAGTCCTAGGTTTTATATCAAAACAACAAATTCTAAGAATAACTTTTTAGATTACAGCCGTAGCTTACTTAATATGAATTGTAAAAGTATCAAATATATTCGAGACAAGAAAATAACATAGATATAAATGCGTTAATTTTTGGCGGGTTTTACTTTGTGTGCATATATTTATCCTATATTTGCCGCGACTGCTGTCACAGAGTTAGCGGAACTTCTACCGATCCGTAAAATCGTATGGAGAAGTGCCAACTCATCACCTACTTGGATCCATCAACGGTAATGATCGCCCTTACGAAATTTAAAACTCAACTATGTTTCCTTAATCCCACCCAAACATATTCCCTTTTAATTCCTGTCCTTCCTAATCCTGATTATCATTTTCGAATTTTCTTCAACATGTCTCCAATTTCGAACTGATGTTACGAAGAAAAATCTATTTTTGAGAGCCTGAATTCCTTGATTTTGTAACTTGAATTTCAGCTGGTTTTAGAGAGTTTTTGTCTGTGAATCTGTGAATTGCTATTGGTGTCTGAAGTAGCAAGTCTTTTTCTGAGCGGAAACAATATTTCTGTATCTCTGCTCATTCAAGTTACACATTATTGTTCAGACTGCTGTTTTGATTGTTACGCTGTTGTTAATTGCTTCTCATTCAATTGTCCTTGTATATCAGGTATGCTTCGATCGTGTGATTGATTTTTATATCGGATTCTGAGTAACTTGAGTTAATTAATTGCTGAAATGATAAAAACTTTTTAATTAATGATTTTGAAGTAGGAATTCAAAGATGAAGATGCTATTGACCTTAGATCATGGGTCTGTGGTGTCAATAAACTTATTTGTTGCGCTTATATGCGCGTGTATCGTGATTGGTCATCTATTGGAGGAGAACCGGTGGATGAATGAGTCGATAACTGCTCTTATGATTGTGAGTTCATTATATTATTTAATTTGCTGAACGTCACTACGTGTTATCTTCGCTTTACCTGTCTATGGTACTGTTAATTTGTGCTTGTTATGGATCACAGGGGCTGTGCACGGGAGCTTTGATTCTACTAATAAGTGGAGGGAAGAGTTCGCATGTTTTCATGTTCAGCGCACATCTTTTCTTTATTTATCTTCTTCCACCTATCATTTTTAATGCTGGGTAGGTTTTTCCATTTCTATTATTCCGAGACACAAGGTTTAAGACGAAAAGAAATATTTTTTGGAACATATATACAAAAAGTAGTTTCCGAATTTCCCATCTTAAACATGATATTTTTAAGGATACAAGAGAGATGTCAAATACTTCAAATGCCGCCATTGAATTCAAATGAACTTAATTTAGTTAAAGAAATCTACAAAAACATGTCATTAGCGTGAAATGAGAAGTTTAAATATTTGAATTTTAAATTTAGTTTGACACACGTTAAAAAGGAAAGAGAGTCAAAAACAATAAATAAATAAATATATGTCACATGCGTCAACTGAAAGTGAGTTAATTTAATTTGAAAGTTTTGTATTTTGTTTTTTTGTTTTTGAGCTTGTCTCAGTTCCTATGATTTTGGTTCATTGGGATCATCAATTTAGGAAATTCTAGTTTCTACTTAATTGTAATTAATATTTCTCTTTTATTACAGTGCCAAACCTTCTCATGTTCTCTTAAACTCATTACTTAGTAAATGAAAATATAAGCTTAGTAGCGCATCTGCTGGTTGTTTCATTTAACTAGTTCTTTTATTTTGTCCCGTAGAACTCTAATGAGCTTTAATTTTTTCTCCATGTTAATGTATTCTCCTCAGGTTCCAGGTGAAAAAGAAGCAATTCTTCCGCAATTTCATGACTATCATACTTTTTGGGGCACTTGGTACCCTGATATCTTTTGTTATCATATCATTAGGTGCGCAATGTAAATTTTTTACATTTCTATTTCTTTTTTTTTTTGAAATTGCTGGTCCTTTTCTTTTGCGGTTCATAGTGCCATTATTGATGACATCTATTTTCTTGTCAGGTGCTATTGGAATTTTCAGGAAAATGAATATTGGGAAACTTGAAATTGGAGATTACCTTGGTACTTGGAGCTGTTCCTGCTAATCACTTATTTATGTACATAAAATAATAGAAATCTGTTTGATAATATTTTATATCCATCCTTGTCTTTGGTTATTTCCAGCACTAGGAGCAATCTTCTCTACAACAGATTCTGTTTGCACCTTACAAGTGAGTATAGCTTGTCAACACTCTGGTCAAGTATCAGGCACTTAACTTACTGACATAATCCATTGCATAATGTAGGTGCTTAATCAGGATGAAACGCCGTTATTGTACAGTTTAGTCTTTGGGGAAGGTGTTTTAAATGATGCTACATCTGTAGTTTTATTCAATGCTGTCCAGAACTTTGACTTGTCTCATATCAACACTAGCATTGCCCTACAATTACTTGGAAACTTTCTATACTTGTTTATCTCAAGCACCCTCCTGGGGTTTGTCGTGAGTTTCAGCTTCTCTCCTTGTTATTTAAATGCATGCAACTTTGGTCAGCAAGTAACATTTAGTTCTTCCCCTTCTGCAGGCTGGTCTATTGAGTGCCTATATTATTAAGAAGCTCTGCTTTGGAAGGTTAGTAAATAATTTCTTCCAACACTAATCGTGATAGAGAATTTGCACATTGGGAGTTGATGACTTACTTTATGATTAACTTCAGGCACTCCACTGATCGTGAAGTTTCTATAATGATACTCATGGCGTACCTATCTTACATGCTTGCTGAAGTAAGTAGTTCCAGCTTAGGAACAGAGCTAATGTTTCTCGCTCTTTCTGACAACACTGAATCATTTTGACACTTGGAGTGACAGTGACTATTTGATTGCAGTTATTCAGTTTAAGTGCAATTCTCACGGTGTTCTTTTGCGGGATTGTAATGTCCCACTACACCTGGCATAACGTGACTGAGAACTCAAGATGCACCACCAAGTATGACATGACATGCATCCAGAGAATTTTGAGACCATATTGACTAGACATAATCAATGCTTCTCTGATTTACTCTCTTCAACTATCTTTTAGGCACACTTTTGCTACACTATCGTTCATTGCTGAAATTTTCATATTCCTCTATGTTGGTATGGATGCTTTGGACATTGAAAAGTGGAGATTTGTTAGCGACAGGTAAATTCTCACATCTATTGCAGTCCATTTTAAACCGCATAACTGTATTGATCCTATTCCTATGTGAGTGATTGATAGAAAGATTGTGCACATCTTTTCTTTTTTCGTTTACCAGCCCTGGAATATCAGTTGAGGTTAGCTCAAAACTATTGGGACTTGTCTTGGTTGGAAGGGCAGCCTTTGTTTTCCCCTTATCATTTCTGTCCAACTTGACCAAGAAGTCTCCACATGAGAAGATTGACTTCAAGCAGCAGGTATATACAGTTTCGAAATAATATTCCATCTGTTTCAATTTATGTGAACCTGTTTGATTGGGCAGGGAGTTTAAGAAAAATTGAAGACTTTTGAAATTTGTGGTTCTAAACAAGTCAAAAAGTGGTCCAGAGTATTTGTGTGGTTATAAAAGTTTCTCACTAAGAGTAGAATAATAAATTTAAGATAAATTGTTTGTAAATTTAGAAAATGATCATTCTTTTGAGAACGGACTAAAAAAGAAATAGGTTCACAAAAACTGACGGAGGGAGTATCACTTTTCTATATTCTTGAAACTCTTTAAATCTAAACTTCCCATTCTAGCTTTAATTACATGCTCTTATAGCTGTAAAAATGTCGTGACATATTTAACACCATAAGTTTATAAAAATGTGCCAAAAGTTTTTCTTTCATCCTTAAACTCCCAACTCAATCAAACACCACCATATAAAATGAAACGCGGAACATTGCTCTAATATCATTATATTCTGCCCTTAGAACCTCGTAATTGTTTGGCTTCTCATGTTCTCCCTTCACTGATTTTGCAGGTCACAATATGGTGGGCTGGTCTTATGCGAGGTGCCGTTTCGATGGCCCTTGCTTATAATCAGGTAGAATTTTTTGTTTGTTATAGTTTATTACCTAATACACAGGTTTGTTTTCTACATTGTATATAGTAATTAAAGAAATTTATCCGACTGACTGTTTTTTCATGATTTCAGTTTACTAAAGAAGGTCATACTCAGTTGCGTGGCAATGCAATAATGATCACAAGTACTATCACAGTTGTCCTATTCAGCACAGTAGTAAGAAATCTTAGCTTTCTTGTGATTGCGTCTTCTGTAATTTCATCTTATCAAGCAGATAAGAAATGTATTAGAGGAAAACAAAGGATAAGCATGAGACATTGTAGAGGACTTTTATATGAAGCTTAATCATCATTTTTAAAAAAAATTTGTATCCTTTGCAGGTATTTGGTTTGATGACAAAACCATTGATTAGACTATTGCTACCCTCACCAAAACACCTAAGCAGATCGATATCTTCTGAGCCAGGGACTCTAAAATCTTTCATTAATGTGCCACTTCTAGGCAATGGACAAGACTCGGATACTGATATGGGAGCCTACAATTTTCCCCGTCCAAACAGCTTGCGGATGTTCTTAAGTACCCCTTCTTACACAGTGCACTATTACTGGAGAAAGTTCGACAATGCATTCATGCGTCCTGTTTTTGGGGGACGAGGTTTTTCACCTTATGTTCCTGGATCACCGACTGAAGGAAGTGAACCAACAATGGCATTCACGGAAAGCCAGAAAGTCCATTCAGCCTTGTAAGGGCGAGAAACAACTTTTTGTTTAAACTCCTTCCTTTTTCTGGTAATTAGCTTAGAATGTTTCTCTTTGGTTCAATCTTCGACAACATCTAAGCATCCAACCTCAAACCTTGATGTCATGGAAGGAGGATATAGGATATTATAAACTTTTTTTGGAAATCCTTATACATTATAGGAGTACACATATTATGATAGACAAGCGTATTTTTGATGTAATGTAATCCGGTTCAAAGGTTTACACATGGACTGAATTGTTTATTTTTATATATTTTAATCACTACAAGTTGACTATTTCTCTAATTAGTGGACCAGATGTAATAACATGATAACAGTAAGAGCAGAATTTAAAATGCAGAAATAAAGTGCACGAATTAAAGACACCGAAATTTTTGTACTGGTTCGGATTCAATGTGAATCCTAGTCCAGTCTCATTGGTTTGCAAGGGAGTTCTCTTTCAGTGAATGTATTTCTCGAGTACAACATGAATGGTGTGGTTTACACCAATGGCGCAGTTCCTATATCACTCGTTTCTTTTTTATACAATGCCTCACCAGTATTTTTCTCTCTTTCTTCGCTAACTTGTTACACAACAGCTCTAGTAGAGCTACAATGTTTGTTTGCAGTAGAACAAAGAGATGGTATTTGATTCGATCAAAGTATGTTTGCCTAAGGCTCAAGGATGTGTATAAATACTTTTTAGGAAGCCGTTTGCTTAAGATATTTGACAACCCAAGAGATTTGATCCTTGGAAAGAAATTGATTCTTTCCAAGAATAAGGTTATTTTCCGTTGCTCTTCCTTGATGAGAGAACATTATTAGCTTTCCTTCTACAGAATTTTGATAACGCCGGGTTTACTCTTTGATTTTTGGTCCTTCCAAAGATAGAAGCTTGATTGATCATCTTGCAAGATCTCCGATGCTTCTTTTCCTCTTCAATCAATATTTGATTGATTCCCTTGTCGAATCTCTAGTTTGTTGATTGATTCCTTCCTTTGATTTCTTCAATCTTGGATGCTTTCCTTGAGTTCCTATATCAAAAACAGTTATATTATTTTTCATCATTTAAAACGTAACAATCTCACCCCTTTTGGTGATGACAAAATAATATATGTAAACATGTAAACATTAGTTGACTTTCCTTATTTTACTCCCCCTCAATTGGTGCTTCCTTTAGTCGACTGCCTCTGCAGGATCTCTGACTCCCTATCAAGAGATGTAGTTGGGACTTCTTTTAGTCAGCTTCTCATGCAGTATCTATAGTCGACTTCCCCTGCAATGAATGTACCTACACTATCTGCATGAATACATGTCTTCCTTTCTCCCCCTTTTTGGCTTCAGCAAAGAAGGGATAAGATAGCAACACACTATATACTAAAACGCGATTTATAGCATGATATGCTAGCAGAGTTACGGAAAAACAAAACATATTGTTTAAACAAAATAAAGAAAGCAAAAAATAATCCAACAACTGGTTAACTAGTCCAAAACAACACAACAAAAAATATTGTCTTAAAATCCCACATTGACGACACAAGAAATAAGTAAGAGTGTTTCAAATTGCCTCATTTAGTTGATCAAAGATAGCATTGACTGAGATAGTCACTCCATCAAGCCTGTCGTGTACCTCCTTGAATGCCTTGGCTGCATTTTCTCTAACTCTGAGAACTGCAACTCTTATCTTTGAAATATCCTATCCTGTCTCTTTTGATATAGCATGAATATCTCCAATAGTAGACTGAGTAGCATTAAGGGAGTTTTTTAATGACGGACAACTAATTGTCAATGGCAACTAGTTTCTCAGCAAGGCCAGGAACACTGGGATTAAGATGGGAAACAAAGGGTTTAGGTTTTGGATTAGGTTGGGTATGTTTGACCTCACCTTCTTGTTTCTTAACCCTTGAGCCATTTACACACATATACCCCATACTTGCAAACGCTATGAAATGGTAAGATTTTGAAACATAGATGAACGGATATTCAGAGATAGAGATATTATGTGCCTCCAGAATGTGAGTGATGGCCATGCCATAAGGTAAACTGGTGGGATCATCAACTCTCTAAATCATAAAATTTATGACCTAGGAGGATAGTTTAATCTTGAGTTTTATCACAAGGCAATAGACAAGAAAAGTATCTCTTTGAGAGAAGTTGGAGAAAGAGCCAGTACGAGGAAACAGAGTAGTTGCAACAATGTGAGCTAGAACATAAGTTTCAAAGCTAACATCACTAGGACCTAACTGGTTTGGGAGAGAATCCGATGGACACTCAGGAATACACCATTTTGCTTGATCAAAAGTTATTTCAAAGTCATCAGAACAAGAATTTTTGTAAAGCATGGGAAAGCCAGAGCACTTACACTTGAAAATTGATTCAAACATGGCACAATCAAGAACAATGTGCTTCCCTAACACTAAGGATACCAACTTATCATACTTACTAAAACGAAGCCTTGCATAAAACATTTTTACAAGGGGTTTATAAACTTTAGGAAGAGGAACAAAAAAGAATTTAGACTAGCCCTGATGAACAAACCGATCTTTTACCTTACAATTTAGGGCTTCCATATTATCAAGGTCGGCTACCCTCCTACGAGCACTTGGCTTGTCTTTCAAAGCGATGAAATAATTCCTGTTTGGAGAATCTTAGAAATTTAGGTCAAACTCTAAAGAACTAGAAAGATCTATTTTCGGCTTCTTTGCAATAAAGGATTCAGGGGGTTCTTCCATAGGCCTTTTTTCCAGGGATTTTTCTCCTAAAGTATGAGAATGATCTGAGAGGTCTGCCTGAGAGGAGGTAAAACCTTTCGAATGGTCAGACCCTAGGCCTACTTATTCCGGCGGTTGAGATGGGGTTCTGTTCTGGAGCGAGTACTCTTCCCGGTAGAAACAGAAGGATTTCTTGAGTGTTTGTCCATGGAAGAGATTATGGTGAGAGAAAGTTTTGGAGAGGGTTTCTAGGCAATAGGGGCGATGGAGACTGAGAAGGGTTTTCATGTATTAAAAGAAGGGTTTCTGATGGTTGAGTACAGAAAAGGAATGGGTGTTAGTTGAATAGAAGTGATGATTGGTTTTCCTTCTTTGAACTCTGTAACTGATGTGAAAAGAGAGGAAAAGAGAGGGAATGCAAAGGTTCAATTAATGATAAGAAAACAATAAAGTTTGAAGGTTAGGCATACAAAAAGTGATAGTAACACATAAGTCCTAATATTAATGATTAATGCAAACAATACCAAGTAATTCTCTTAAAAAGCAACATATGCCCTCTAGTAATGGCTTAGTAAAGATATCCGCTAATTGATCAGTAGTTCCAATAAAAGATAATTCTATATTTCCCTTAAGAACATGATATCTAATAATGATGCTTGATATCTATATGTTTTACGCTAGAATGATACACAAGATTTTTAGAGAGACATATAGGACTAGAGATATCACAGAAAATTTGAATAGTTTTATAGAATAATTCATAGTCACCCAATTGATAAGACATCCAAGGTAATTGTGCACAACAGTGTCCAATGGAGATATACTCAGCCTCGACTGTGGATAATGCGACTGATCCTTGCTTTTACTGTTCCAAGATATTAGTTCCTTTTCAAATAATTGACATGTTCCACTGATGCTTTTTTGGTCTTCATTATCACCTGCAAGATCAGCATCTAAAAAACCTTGTAATTTAAAATTGTGAGATCGTGGATACCATAATATGTGAGAGACAGTTCCAATGAGATATCGAATGATTCTCTTTACTATAGTCAGATGTGACTCTTTAGGAGCTGATTGAAACCTGACATATTTACAGGTACTAACATAATATCCAGTCGACTAACAGTTAGATAAAGAAGTTGTTGGCCCAAGTAAAGGTGAAGTGTTGAAGACTGACAAAGTAACTCAGATATGGACCAGGTCCATCCTAGTAAAGCACAAATATGGTCAACTCAAGCATGTGAGATGCACATGAAGGAGATAAACCTTACTTACCAGAAGTGGCATCTCCTGATCCTGATCGAAAAGGTTGCATATTAGATAAGGAGAAAGACTCATTACTCAAAGGGAACACGGCTTAAGAGATGGATAGAGTTAGAGGATGAGACCAACTAAACTCTTCCACCATGGAAGAGTAGCGTAAGAATTCCAGTTTATCTCTAATTACTAACTCCTTAAATATCAATGTTGTTCTTTTTTATAGGTAACGCACATAAGCAGAAGTTAAACGTGAATTGAGAGCAAAATAACAAGGCAATCTTGCAAGCAGTTCGTGTGTGATTCAAGCGTGCAAACCTGAAGCTACTTGAACCGGATATAAGAAACCATTCCGAGTGTCTGTCTTTTATTCTAGTTCAATTGTGGTATGTGGTTTTATATTGTACCTTCCATCTTATCTAGAAGCAATTGTATTAGGTACTCAGAGTTTTCAGGTTAGAGTTAACTTGAAGTTATCGCAATAATTGAGGTTGTGTACTGCAACGGGATTAGAGTTAATCCTAGGTTTACAAAAGAGTTTTTGTAAATACAGTTTTTGGCTCAGTGATTTTAGTGGAGAATTTGGGAAAATTCTACTAGAAAGTAGGTCGTGGTTTTTTCACCGTTTGAGCCAGGTATTTTTCACGTAAAATCTTTGTGTTCTTTAATTTCTGTATTTATTATTCCGCAACAGTAGTAGTTGGAATACATAGAAGAACCAGGTCCTTCTATAATCAGGTAAAATGAAAAATTAGGCACCAAATAAATCACCCCCCTCTTGTGTGGTATTGAAGTATAGAACATCAATTGGTATCAGACTAGGTTATCCTTGAAGAGTTTAACACCTTAGGAATAGTTCAAGATGAGTGCACAACGTGAAAACTGGGAAGGACAATCCACTACTGTGACTCCACTCTTTAAAGGCTAGTACTACTCCTGGTGGAAAAACAGGATGAGAGATCATATCATTGGAGAAGACTATGAACTCTGGGATATTGTTACTGATGGTCCTCTGGCCACCATGAAGAAGAATGCTGAAGTAGTGAATGTGCCAAAGACTAGAGCTGATTAAACTGGTGAGGACTTGAAGAAGTGGGAAAAGAATGCTAAGGCCAAGAAATGGCTTATGTGTGGACTTGGTCCAGACGAGTATAGTAGAATTCAAAGCTGCACTACTGCTAAGGAAATTTAGGACACTTTACAAGTGGCTTATGAAGGAACTCCTCAAGTGAAGAGATCAAGAGGAACACTGTTGTATTCTCAATATGAGAATTTCACCATGAAAGAAGGAGAAACCATCCAATAGATGTATACAAGATTCAAAACACTAACAAATGAACTTAAGTCTCTTGGAAAGATTATCCTTGAAGAAGACAAGATTGAGAAAATTTTGACAAGGGTTCTGCCAGTTTTTTGGGAAAGCAAAATTACTGCTATTCAGGAATCAAAGAACATGGCGATGACGTCCAAATCCACTATTAGAAAGTAAATGGACACAATCACAGGCAATATAATTTACCCAACTATGAGTCGGGTTCGAATCCCACAAAGAACATTATGAATTTAAGAGAATTATCACTTGTTATGTAATACCAAACACTAAGAATTGGTTTGAGAAAAGATTTCAACCTAAATGCAACTAACCTAGAAAGCAAGTAAAATAATCAATGGCTACAAGGATTAATGCATCAGGAATTACACTCAAGTAACAATCCAATGTATTTTACGATTTTATAAATATGGGCAAGTTTATGTTAATTAGCCATGGATAATAATTCTTAATTAGTTTCTTCCGAAGACTAACAAGACTTTCTAATTGAATTATTCCTAACCCAATTAATAGGATAAGCACACCCGGAATGGCTACAAGTAGTTCGATCCTATTCCAAGGTAAAATCTATAAAATGAGGGTTAAAGCCTCAAGTTCTTGTTAATTAATCTTTCCAAACCCCAAATTATCTTTTCCAAAATTACTTCGAAGTTAATGGGTGTGTCCTAGGGTTAGCTAATCCCTTTGGAAACATTAAAGAACAACAATAATTAAAGAAAGAACAACTCACTTTATAAATAAATGAAAATCATTCAATACATAAGCACAATAATGTATTTAATCCACACTTTATCTATGAATATTTCCATAAACAATATTCAAGTATTGGAAATAAATACTACACACTTAAATATTTAATAAAAAGCAAGAAAATGAAGAAATAAACATAAATGTGCAAGAAATCCTTAATCACAAGCTTGAAATCTTCAAAACCCAAATGTGTGTGTAAACCCTAGATTCAAGACTTGTTCTCTCTAGTTCTAAGAACTGAAAATATGCCAAAAGATGCTTACAAATGAGCTGGTTTGGGTATTAAATCGTTTGGGGTCAAAATTGTGAATTTCTAGAACTGCCCAGATTTTCCGTCCATTTTCTTCTTCGCGTTCGCGAGTATACCTTCGTGTTCGCGAAGGTTTGTGTTTCTTGAGCTTCGTGTTTGCGTTCACACCTTAGCGTTTGCGAAGGTTTGAGTACTAATTCTTCGCGTTCGCATTTGGTCCTTCGCGTTCACAAAGGTCTGGCTTCTTGCTTCTTTGCGTTCGCGATGGACCTTCGCGTTCGCGAAGAGTAAATCACTAGGCAAGTTCTTATTGTCCATTTTAGCTTCTTTTTGTCTTGTTTTCAGTTGGTTTCTTCACCATTACTTCTAAATCATATACAACCTATAAAATAGAAGTAAATGACATTAAACACGCGATTTTATCACTCAAACATAGCAAAAATATAGGTTTAAAGACAAGATAAGTTGGTAAAATACCAACTTATAAAACCCCCAAACTTAAACTATTACTTGTCCTCAAGCAAAGAAAGTAGCAAAATCTCCTCCCAAGTATTTAATTTAATAGTGCATCCATATCATGCCAAGCCAAAGACATGACTTTGATTGGTACCAATAATTACTCCAAAACATATGAATTACCAAACACTTCTCATGAACTTTATTACATTTCAAATGCTCAACCACTATGCAAATCAAAGTAGCAATCAAGTCATGATATTAAAGCTTCACAATTTGACTTTTATCACAATTAACCTTCTTTGGTCATTACTTCCAATTGAAAATGAGATTAAATTCACAACTCAAATCTCATTTGCCCTCACATTTAAGAGAGAATACCACACTCATAAATTTTAATTCAAAACAATAATGGGATATCAAATGGAAAGAATTAGCTCTCTCTCACAAAGATGTTCAAATGTATACAAGTAGTACCATAGGCTTTCTTTTCATGTATTTCTCCACTAATGTAGACAACTTGGTTTAAAATCAATCAGGACTTAAAGGCTTGTAGTTTAGGTTTTTGGTTAAGGTAAGGCACAATTTTGGTTAGAGTGACTCAAAAACTCCCCAAGTACTACAAAATTTACAATTAAAGTACACTTTCTTCAAAAACATTTTCCATCATTTCTTCACTTTTCATTCTACACCTAATCTTCCCTTTATTCTTACTTTTCAAAATCAAGGAAGGTTTCACTTTTTATCATTTTTTTCTCTACCTTCCACCTTTTAAACAACTTTCATATCACAACTTTTCCAACCTTCACCCCCCAAACTTAGACTTTTAGCCTATGTTTATACTTTCAAAGTACTTAGGGAAGTAGGGTGCCAAAAGCTAGATCAATAAAGAACAAATGAATAAAGCTTGTAACATGGTAGCCAAAGAACAAGGTTAAAAGCTCAAAATGGGTTGACTGGGGAAACTATTCAAGGGTAGGATATTTAAGGCACAATGGCGGTCCAAGGAAGGCCTAATATCATTTTTCAAACCAAGTTAGTCTATGATTTTGCCTTGAAGCACATTCCAGGCAAGTTCTAAACTACAAGTAATGCAAAAGAACTCACAATAAATCTCACCACTGGCACATAAACACTCAAGTGGAACACAAATTCAAAATCCAATTGCAACCAATGACTCAAAGATGTTACATATAGCATATGAAGCTATTTAGTGAATCAAAGAGCCAAAATTTGAGTCTAAAAGTCATGACATCTTTACTTCAATTATTTTTCTTTTTCAACAACCAAAAAGTCATATGCCGAGGTTTAAATCACGTTGGTACCAAACAAGCCACAACTTGGTCAATGGGCAAAAACTCCAACCCAAACCATTTATTCTTCCTAATATTAACATAGCTATATCTAAACTACAAGACTAATTCCCTTAAGAAAGTTTTCTATCTATCCATCGTCGGGAAAAGTTGAAATAATTTTTTTACAATTACCCGGTTTAAGAAAAAAATTGGCATCCTTGGAAAAAGAACCGTGGTACAAAGAAAACCAAGGATATCGCCACTAACATAAAACATACTATATATAAAAAATTAAGAAGCTAGTAACGAAAGTTAAAAATCTAATAAACATAATAATATCACACATTACATAAAAATAAAATAACAACAAAATGAAAACAACCGAAGTACCAATCTTCCATGTCTACAGTTATCCACAATTATACAAGACAACAGTTATACAAGAAGCCAACCCCAAATAAAGATGTTGCAATGTCCCCAATGCAACTAAACATGATAGAGTAAAATGGTGGAAAGTGCTCCCTAAATATTGCATCAGTCGGAACTGGAGGTGGTGGGAAATTTGAGCTCCAAATCTGTATCATTATTATCCTCCAATTCATGTGAACCACAAAATGTACTCAACTTTTGCATCATCTTGGACATCAGTTTGTTTTTCTTCTTCTCTTGCTCCTTGAACTTTCTCTGTGCCGGCGACTCATGTTCTCCAACCTGGTGTTAATGGCCTCCATCTTGCTCGTGATTGCTTTTTGTTCCTTGAACACATCCTCCATGGATGGTGGGGCTTTAGCCCCAGTAGATGTGCTCGCCCCAGGTGGGACAGTAGGAAGGACAGTTATAAGCTGCCTAATATGTGCATCTACTCCATGTATCTGACTGGATAAGTGGCACATAGTGTGAGCACCGGACCGGAGTGTTCCCTGGGGGTCAAAAAACCCTGATGAAGGTGCAAAGGATCCGGTGGGATCAATGGTGGACTCATAGAACTGTCCAAATGAAGAGGAAGCAACATTAATTCCCAGTGACCATTTTGACAACCACATTTATCACAAATACTCCACTCATGGGTTTGCGATTGTGTACACAATCCACCCCGGGAAAATTTAAACAATTTTGCCACGAGTGTGGTCCTCCACAATAAGGACAAGGGTCATCAAAGTATGAACAACTACCATCCGACAAATTTTCATTATATGATGCCATTTTTCAAAAATAAGAAAATAAACAAGAAAAAAACAAGACCAAGGTAAGAAACATAATTATACAAATATTCACAAGTTTGGACCAAAGAACTTACGCTTATTCTCAAACAACCTAAATTATGCCAAATTGTTCCCCGATAACTATGCCAATTTTGATGATTTCCAAATCTACTACTAAAAAGTAAATGGACACGGCCGCATGCAATATAATTTACCCAAGTATGAGTCGGAGTCGAATCCCACTGAGAACAATATGTAGGCGATTAGGAATGTAAGAGAATTATCACTTGTTATGCAATACCAAACACTAAGAATTGGTTCGAGAAAATATTTCTACCTAAATGCGGATATGTAAACTAACCTAGAAAGTAAGTAAATGATCAATGGCTACAAGGATGAATGCATCGAAAATTACACTCAAGTAATGATCCAATGTATTTTTCGATTTTACAAATATGAGCGAGTTTATGTTAATTAGCCACGGATAATAATTTTTAAACTTTCGAAGACTAACAGGACTTCCTAATTGAATTATTCCTAACCCAATTAAGAGGATAAGCACACCTGGAATGGCTACAAGTAGTTCAATCCTATCCCTAGGTAGAATCTATAAAATGAGGGTTAAAGCCTCAAGTTCTTGTTAGTTAATCTTTCCCAACCCCATTATCTTTTCCAAAATTAATTCGGAGTTAATGGGCGAGTCCTAGGGTTAGCTAATCCCTTTGGAAACATTAAAGAATAAGAATAATTAAAGAAACAACTCACTTAATGTAGACATGTAGCTTTTGACCCTCTCCGAGATTTTACACTTTTTAGCTTTTAGATATTTAGTTTAGGCTTAATATTGCAATTTTACCCAGTTTTAACTATTTTACATTATTTTAAGAACAAAAATTAAAAATTACAAAAATAGTTCCATAGTTCTCTACTTAATTCACGTATTAGATATTATTAGAAGGATATGTTACTTTAAACCTATTTTATTTTAATATAATCTTTGAAAATAACAAAAATAGTTTCAGCTTTAGTTTTTAGTTTTTATTTTTAATATTAATAGTTTATCAAAATCAATTAAGAGTTTTTACATTTTCATAGGTATTTAAAATGAATTTTTAACCCTTTCTTAGCCCAATGATATAGAATTTTTAGCCCAAATATGAAGCCCAAGACCACCCATCAGCTCCCTTCTTCTTCATAACCAAGCCAAGCCAAAAAGTGCTAACCCTACAAAAAAGTGACACCAGCCTCCCAAAACCCTTCATACATTCCACCTTGAATCTTAAATTGAAAAAGGAGTGAGAATTCGAAAGCTTATTTGGAATGGGTTGTTGGGTAAAAGTAAAAGATATTTAGGTGTAGGATAAATTATATTGACCTTTTATTCTTGTCTATTTAGTTATTCGCTAGTAGCATGTTTAGGCCGGCCACACTTGGGAAGGGAAGCCTTAGGATTTTTGTTGGTCTCGAGGCGAGAGGTCGTTCCCTTAGTTAAATTTATCCGGGGAATGCCCCGAAGTCTTTGTAGATGCTTCATTCCGAGGAATGCCCAGAAGAACTTTGTAAATATTTTTGGAGTCCTTGATGAGCATTGTGGAGAAATCATAGAATAGGCTAGTTTAGGATTCTTCTTTTCTTATTTTCTCGTTACTTTTTCTTTTACTAGGTGGGGACGACCTCGAGCCTCTCTGATTGTTTATTTTCTTTTGCCTGTTTTTACCTCAATTTGAATGTTTTAAAAGCCAACTTGATCGAGTACGCAACCGTACTAGTTACGGAAGTTGAAAAGTGCCTAACACTTTCTCCCCGAGTCAAATGAACCCCCTTACCTGAATCACTGGTGCAGACTTAGTTTTAGAGTCTCAAGTGTTTTGAAAGGAAAAAAATTATTTTTTAGAAAAACGGTGACCTGACACATCGAAATCAAAGTCAGGTGGCAAATATGAGTTATTTTCATTAAGAATACAATTTTTTTCACTTTTTAATTAAAAATCCTTTTAAGCTTTATAAATCCTTTTATTATTTTTAATAGGGTTTAATGAGGTTTGTAAAAAAGAGGTGTGACATCTCTGACGACTCTGCTGGGGACTTATAGGTTTGAGCTGATACTTGATCTCGCTGGCTTTTAGGATATTCGGTTAAGGTTTTATGTGTTTTGTTTACTTTATATGATTTTTATTCTGTTTATGTCGTTTTATTTGCTAGTTGCTTATTTGTTTACAATTTTTCCTTTATGTGTTACTCCTTTTTAAACTGTAATCATTTGCATAACTATGAGTCTTCTTTCTGCAACAAGTCTCGGAGTATGCATCATGTGCACAAACTCTTTATTGAGTCACCCTTAATTTGGGGGGGGGGGGATGGGCATCAGATGTATGGAGTGGGTGGAAAGCTTGAGAAGCCACCATCGACCATACGCTCCCCCGAATTGCCTTGTTAGCGAAACCCAAACTTATGTAACGACCCGACCGGTAGTTTTGAGTACTAGCGCTCTGTTCAGCAGTCATAGGCCATGAACAACTTCATTTTAGGTATTATAACTTGTACGCGTGGTCGGAATTTAATTTCGGGAAGTTTGGGGTTGATTTGAGAAGAGAATTTCTATTTCGGAAGCTTAAAGTTGAAAGAATGAATTAGGATTGGAATTTTGAGTAAACGTCCTCGGAATCGGGATCTGAAGGTTCCAGCAGGTTTGTATGATGATTTCGGACTTGGGCGTATACCCGGAGTGGGTTTTGGATAAACCTGGAGCGTTTTGACTCCTATTGTGGAAGTTAGTATTTTAGAAGAAATTTCTTAAGTTTGGTTTGAAGTGCATTTAGGTGTTATCAACGTCCGTTTGGAATTCCAAGACTGTGAATAGCTCCGTATAGTGATTCTGGAGTTGGGGGCGCGATCGGAAGTAAATTCGGAGGTCTGTACACCATTTTGAATCCATTTGGCTAAAGATAGAAAGTTGAAGGTTTTTGGAGAGTTTGACCGGGGGTTGACTTTTTGATATCGGGGTCGGAATCAAATTCTGGAAGTTGGAGTAGGTCCGTAATGTCAAATATGACTCGTGTGCAAAACTTGAAGTTAATGTACGTGATTTGATAGGTTTAAACATCGGAAGTAGAAGTCGGAAAGTTCAAAGTTCATAAAGTTTGTATTGGAGGTCGATCGATGATTTTAGCATTGTTTTTTGATGTGATTTAAGGCCTCGAGAAGGTCCGTAATGTGTTTTGGGATTAGTTGGTATGATTGGTTGAAGTCCCGGGGGCCTCGGGTGGATTCCGGGTGGTTAACGGATCGAAAGTTGGATTTTTGGAAAAACTGGGCAGCTGGTATCTAGTATTTCCGCTTCTGCGGAAATGGGACCGCAGAAGCGGCCCCGCAGAGGCGAAATGTGGACCGCAGAAGCGGTTTTGGCCAATAGTTAAGGGGACCGCAAATGCGGTCGGGCAGCCGCATAAGCAGAACCGCACCTGCAGTTGGCAAGTCGCAGAAGCGGAAGTGAGGGGTCTTGTTTGGGAACACAGAAGCGGCCTATGTGTCCGCATAAGCGGGGCCATAGGAGCGGTCCCTGGACCGCAAAAGCGGAAAGACCTGGGGCAGAGGGGTTGTTTTAAAAATCGGATTTTGGCTCATTTCTCTCATATTTTCATGACTTGGACGATTTTTGGGGAGTTTCAAGAGGGGGTTTTCATCATCAAAGATAAGGTCTATTATCCTCACCCATTATGAGTTAGATACATTGAATATATATGGATTTTAGTATGTAAATGAGTAGAAAATTGAGGGTTAGAGAGAGACCTAGAAATATGGTGTTCATGGAATTTGGCCACGGTTTTGGATATGGACTTAAGGAAAAATTATATATTTGAGTTCCTAAGGTCATGGAAAAAGTTTATCTTTGAGAAATTTCGGATTCCGGGCAGGTGGGCCCGAGGGCATTTTGGTCATTTCACAAAACGGCATTGGGAAATTGCATAATTTGAATTGTTAGCAAGTATTTGAGTATATTCTCATTAGGTTGCCGTTATTTGTCTAGTTTTGGAGCTCTATGCGTTGGTTCGAGCTTTCAGAAAGATGTGGAGTGCCGGTTATGAGTCTTCGAAGCTAGGTGAGTCTTCTTTCTAATCTTGTGAGAGGGAATTTACCCTATAGGTGAAGTGAATGATTAAGTGCACCTAATTGTGGGGGCTACGTATGCACGAGGTGACGAGAGTTCGTGCGTAGCTACTAATATGCTATTGTCCGGGTAGTTAGGACCCATCAACATGTTATACTTGAATTAATTATGAACCCATCGATGACTTGAATTGTTTAAACCACCCTCGATTAGTAAACAAATTTAAAAGAGATTAAATATCATTCCTGAATTGTTAAAAAGAGTATTGGCTTATTTGGATAATCATTCCCTGATAAAATTCTAATTTGGTTATCTGAGCATGTACTTTACGTGTACCCGCGTCGCATGAATGATTCGCGAGTGGGGTAATAAATCACATTAAATTAATAAATGGATTTCTAAAGAGACTTAAGCTTCGCTTTCTCAAATTATTAAAGAGAATTGGCCCTTCTTGGATAATTGCTCCACGTTAAATTCTTGACTGATTGTCTGTTTGTGTGTGTTTATTTTGGACCGGGCCGAATGCCTCAGCAGATTAATAGATGCATCTATAGGCGCGTCGTCGACCCTCTACAAGTGCACATTTATTTCTGTTGGATCGGGTCGTCGCCTCGGTATGATTTGCACATGCTTATATTGCTGCCTGGATTTATTTAAGCTGTTACATGCCTCACTATGGCTCGAGATCATATTGTTAATAATGAAAAGAAACCTTGGAAATTTCC
>MU706133.1:44428-90111 GCA_026770625.1 Nicotiana glauca
AAAGTTGAAGGTTTTTGGAGAGTTTGACCGGGGGGTTGAATTTTTGATATCGGGGTCGGAATCAAATTCTGGAAGTTGGAGCAGGTCCGTTATGTCAAATATGACTCGTGTGCAAAACTTGAAGTCAATCGGACATGATTTGATAGGTTTAAACATCGGAAGTAGAAGTCAGAAAGTTCAAAGTTCATAAAGTTTGGATTGGAGGTCGATCGATGATTTTTTGCGTTGTTTGATGTGATTTGAGGCCTCAAGCAGGTCCGTAATGTTTTTTGGGATTGGTTGGTATGATTGATTGAAGTTCCGGGGGCCTCGGGTTGATTCCGGGTGGTTAACGGATCGAAAGTTGGATTTTTGGAAAAATTGGGCAGCTAGTATCTGGTATTTCCGCTTCTGCGGAAATGGGACCGCAGAAGCGGCCCCGCAGAGGCGAAATGTGGACCGTAGAGGAAGTTTTGGCCAATAGTTAAGGAGACCGCAAATGCGGTCGGGCAGCCGCATAAGCGGAACTGCACATGCGGTTGGAAAGTCGCAGAAGCGGAAGTGAGGGGTCTTGTTTGGGACCACAGAAGCGGCCTGTATGTCCGCATAAGCGGGACCGTAGGAGCGGTCCCTGGACCGCAAAAGCGGAAAGAGCTGGGGCAGAGTGGTTGTTTTAAAAATTGGATTTTGGCTCATTTCTCTCATATTTTCATGACTTGGGCGATTTTTGGGGAGTTTCAAGAGGGGGGTTTTCATCATCGACGATAAGGTATGCTATCCTCACCTATTATGAGTTAAATACATTGATTATGTAGGGATTTTAGTATGTAAATGAGTAGAAAATTGAGGGTTAGAGAGAGACCTAGAAATATGGTGTTCTTAAAATTTGGCCACGGTTTTGGATATGGACTTAAGGGAAAATTATATATTTGAGTTCCTAAGTCATGGGAAAAGTTTATCTTCGAGAAATTTCGGATTCCGGGCACGTGGGCCTGAGGGCATTTTGGTCATTTCACAGAACGGAGTTGGGAAATTGTATAATTTGAATTTTTAGCAAGTATTTGAGTATATTCTCATTAGGTTGCCGTTATTTGGCTAGTTTTGGAGCTCTGTGCGTTGGTTCGAGCTTTCGAAAAGATGTGGAGCGCCGGCTATGAGTCTTCGAAGCGAGGTGAGTCTTCTTTCTGATCTTGTGAGGGGGAATTTACCCCATAGGTGAAGTGAATGATTAAATGCACCTAATTGTGGGGGCTACGTATGCACGAGGTGACGAGAGTCCATGCGTAGCTACTATTATGCTGTTGTCCGGGTAGTTAGGACCCATCAGCATGTTATACTTGAATTAATTATGAACCCATCGATGACTTGAATTGTTTAAACCACCCTCGATTAGTAAACAAATTTAAAAGAGATTAAACATCATTCCTGAATTGTTAAACAGAGAATTGGCTTATTTGGATAATCATTCCCTGATAAAATTCTAATTTGGTTATCTGAGCATGTACTTTACGTGTACCCGCGTCGCATGAATGATTCGCGAGCGGGGTAATAAATCACATTAAATTAATAAATGGATTTCTAAAGAGACTTAAGCTTCGCTTTCTCAAATTATAAAAGAGAATTGGCCCTTCCTGGATAATTGCTCCACGTTAAATTCTTGACTGATTGTCTGTCTGTGTGTGTTTATTTTGGACAGGGCCGAACGCCTCGATAGATTAATGGATGCATCTATAGGCGCGTCGTCGACCCTCGGCAAGTGCACATTTATTTCTGTTGGATCGGGTCGTCGCCTCGGTATGATTTGCGCATGCTTGTATTGTTGCTTGGATTTNTACTGTTGATATGTATATTGAGAATAAATAAGCGTTGGACCATTAGAGTGTGTCAAAGTTGACCATCTCGTCTCTACCCCTTCGGGATTAGGCGGGACACTCACTGAGTATACGTTGATTACGTACTCATACTACACTTTTGTGCATTTTGGTTTCACAGGTATATATATACACCTCTAGTAGGCTATTGGGTGTAGCAGCATGGATGACGCTGGGACTAGGTGAGTTGCATCATTCGATACGGCCGCAGCTAGAGTAGTCCCTTCCTTTGTACTGTATTTACTTTCCATCCATTGTATTCCGGACGGAGGTTATATATTATTTCTCTTGTCAGTAGATGCTCATGCACTTATGACTCCGGGTTCTGGGATGGTTCGAAGTATTGTATTAATTGCTTAACTTTTAAATTCGATTCGAAAATATATTCTTTAAAATTTCTAAATAATGAAGGAAAAATCATGTATTTCAAAAGTGTTAAACGAGATTTAATTTAGTATTTGACTTGGCGGGCCTGACAGCAGTGTCCGGCGCCACGACGACCCTTAGTGGATTTTGGGTCGTGACAACTTAGGTCAACCTTTAGGTCATTCTTATTTGCATCATGTCATTTAGACCTACCAGGGCTCGGTCTCAGGTACCGTGTCCCTTTGTAGGAGGCCTATCCAAATTTTGTCAAAATGGGCCCGTGGCCCAAAAAGATATTCAATCATCCCTATGTGATACATGTTGCATCTTTGAGGGTAAAAAGGTCATTTGGCACCGATGTTTGGGAAAAATAGGTGAGATATGAAGCAAGTAGGGCTCAATTATATTTTTCTTTCCCTACTTTTTCAAAAAAAAAAAAAATGAAAATGAATAGAATCCAAAAAAAGATTTTACACTTCCCATCATTTTTCAAAAAATCAATAAAAAAAGAGAAAAGTAAAATCCATTTTTTTTACATTTTCCATTATTTTTCAAAAAGATAAAATATATTTTTTCCAAATTAGTGTCATTTTTTAAGCTTTCTCCCATATTCAATCTTCCCAAACTACGCGAACCTGATTCTCGTCTTTCGAGATGTGATACATAGGCAACCCACGTAGGGTCCGATCTTCCTAGTGAGTCTTAGGTTCTTGGCTTTGCGGGGTCTTAGCCAAATCTTGCATGTCTAGCCACTTTGGCCACATCGACTATTCTTGCAAAATTGGATCATTTTTGCAAAGTGGTTCAATTACCCATGTTTTAGGTTCTTGAGTCCATAACTAGGTGTCATATTACTTTAAGGTCTATCCTTTTGAGTTTTTATTTTTAGCCACTTCTGTCCATATTGGCCATATTTGCAAAATAGGTTATTTCTGCAAAGTAATTTTCTAGGGCCATAATTATTGGAAGTTTGAATCCATATAAGCTTTAGTGAGGTATTTTAATATCTTTGAGGTCAATCTTGATGAGTTTACACTTCTAGTCATCCTTGGCTACATCGGTTAATTTTGCAAAAGTAACCCAATCATGTCTTGCATATGTCCAGTAGGAGGTGTTGTGGCGTCGCATAGTGTCTTGAGTCGCTAACTCTTTTCGGTCTTATTTTTCTCATTCAGGTATGGATCAGTGTACTCGAGCTCGAGCATGACAGATACCCCAGGATCATTGCATTCAGGAGCCTCTTGAGGAGCCTTTTTTTTATGTTTTTTATTTTATGTTTTTGAGTCTATTATTCATGTTTTATTTCCTAGTCATATACAGTAGTATTAAGTCATTTAGTTGGTGCCAGAGTTGTCGTAGCATAATTTAGTTTGTTGAGTCTCTCATTATCGTATTTCCTTCTTTGTATTTGAAAATAGAAAAAAGATTTAAATGAAAAATCCAAAAAGATTTTGTTTTTTAGTTTATTTTATCCATTATCTTTTCTAGAACTAAGCTTGATCTTATTCATGAGGGACATGATACGTAGGCAACCTACATAGAGTTCGATCGAATTTTTTTTTTGAAAACTAAAAAAAAAAAGAATGAATTTGCGGGAAATGAGAAATGAGAGAAAAGAAAAGAGCGATAATCAGAAAGAAAATAGAAGGAAACAAATGAAAAACCAAACGGTGTCAGAAAGGAAGATGAAGAAGGAAATGAGGCAAGAAGAGTGAAATTGGGATTATGCCATATGACTTTTGTACCCTCGAAGCCATTCTAGAACCGTTAACTTTGACTAGGGGTATTGCACGCAATGTGATATTTCTATTCGATAAATGCTCTAACCCTAACATGTTGGCTTTGTTTTGCTCCTTTTTGTTACTTTCATTGTTATTATAATAGAGGGTGGTTAGTTTGTGGCACTTTTGTGATTCGTCCATACAACACCAGAAAACACAAGACAGTTATGGCTAGCAAAGAAATAGACACTGGGGTTGTACACCCACCAAGGGAGATTGTAGAATCAGAATTAGAATTGAAAGAGGAAGTCCAAAGGTTGAAACAACAAATGGAAGAAATGTATATGTCTTGGATCAGGGGGCATCCTCAACCTTCACTCCCCACTAACTACACTAAAAAACCCTGAAATTGTCCCACCACTATCACAAGCCTAGGTCCCCACTACTGTTGATATCACCCCACAACCTTTTCACACTCCACCCCTCAAAAGCACATCCTATTCCACGCCTTTGACCACTAGTGTTTTTGTAGCTCATCCACCAGCCACTCTTCCTCGATCTTCCAGCGAGACCGTGTCCAAAGTCTCCGATGTCCAACACTATGCTCCAGAACCAATTTTCAAGGTCTCGGGTCCATACTCCTATGGTCCTCATTTTGGGCCTCCCGGTGAGATTGCAAAGTCTGCTAAGACAGTGGAACAGGATGAGATATCTAGAAAGTTGAAAGGGTCTAAAATACCAAAGCTTAATTTATATGATGGGCCTGGAGATCCAGTAGCTCACCTGATGGGTTATTGCAGTAAAATGAGAAGTGTTTATGGCAAAGATGAAGTATTGATGGCATATTTCAGTCAGAGTCTTAGTGGGGCAGCTCTGGAGTGGTACACCCTCCAAGACACTAGTAAGTGGCATGCTTGAGGTGACACAGCTCAAGATTTTATTTTGCACTATTATTACAATGTAGATATTATCTCATACCGCTCCTCCCTATCTCAGATGGAAAAGAAACCCAAGGAAGGCTTTAGAGAGTTTTGGTTTAGATGGAATGAATAAGTTGCTGGGATCAGTACTCCGATTGATAGAAAATACGTTGCTGAGACCAGCCAAAGACAAGATCCAGTGGGCATTCCTGCTAAATGCTTTCAGCCTCAATACCGACCCCATGAATATCCTCGTACTCCGAATAATCCTCACCATTGCTACTTTCCTCTACAAAATCCCCAAAGTCATACCTCACCTCCCCAGTACTCTATCTATAATGCACCGCCATATGCTCCACACCCACAAAACCCGTAACGGCTTGCACCACCTCCACAAATGTCTTACCCACCTCTACAAGCATATCAACCCCCTACCCAAAAGAGGCTCCAACCAAGGACGGAGTACAAAATGAGAAGGAAGAAGCAAAGAGAAAAGTCTTTCTTCCCTCATATGAGACCATCCCCAAAAATATTTTCCCCCCAAAAAAGACTTTTCCAAAATATTTTCCCCCCAAAAAACCTTCCCCCAAAAATATTTTTCCCCCAAAAGACCTTCTCCCACACAAGACCCCTTCCACATTAAAAACACCTACACACCCAAAAATCAAAACCAGCCGCACAAAGGAGAGAGCAGCACACGCACACATTCAAAAGGAAAAGCCACACATATGTATTTTGTTACTTCGGTCAATTTGGATTTTGATTTCCATATGGAGTTTGTTTGAAGATGTATTCGAGTCAAAGTTCCTTCTCCATTCAAGGTCCTCTCCATGAGCAGATTTCCGTTTTGGTTTGAGTTCGTTGTTAGATTTTGATTCAAGTTGTATTCAAAGACTTATTTTGAATGAAAGTTCAAGAGGAAATGACTGAAATCTTGCTATTTGTTGCTGATTATTACTCAAATGAACTCAAGACATTAGTACACATCTACAAATTAGATCATATACCTTTTCTTAAATCAATTATTTGAATTGCTTGACAGGTTGTGAATCTATTGTTTTTATTGATGTTTGGATAAATCTGCTATTCATTTGGATTTGTTGACTTCGATTTTGGTTTAAACTCAAAAAATAATATCTAGTCCATAGTGATGTCATAGTTGTTCTCTGAAGTTAATTCATCTGTTGCTACGTGTTTGTGTAGATTTAATTCTAAACAATGAGTAAAATTTCGTTAACTTTAATTGGAATATGACTGTGGTTTAAATCCGAGCTGTTTAGAAGGTGAGAAATGTGCTATTGAGTGTGAGCCAATTGTATATTGCACTAAAAAAAGAGGAATCATGAAGACCAACATTCTGTTAATGAGTTACAAGCTTTGTTTTATGTTTTGGAACTAAAACTGGCATCGAAACCATGGCTTGACCATTCCTTTCTTGAAGGTGATTTCTGACATTTGCTTACTATAGTTTAACTTGATATGCACTTACTGATAGATATATCTAGAAGGGAACAATCAGTTCTCTTAGTCATATTCGGCGTCTTAAAACTAGAAAGTGCATTTCTCTTTGTCTGTTATGTCGTTTGCCTTCTATACTAAAAGCATTTGTGAAAGAATTTGGTTAAGGCTTAAGAATGTTTTATTCTTTATCTATGAGCTTTGTGGAGTTATAGAGATATAGAATGTTGGGATCATAAAAATATTATTTGGGAACACTTGAAAGCACGTTTAATTTCTTTTAGTCTCTATATTGTTTTGTAACGTGCTAAGTGTTTAATCAGCTTGTTTGCTTTTAATATCCATGATTTATATTTTTGGGTACGTTAGTGTATGCATACTGACATGTATTGAAGATGTTCATTTTCATTTCGTTCTGAGTTTGGGAGATTTAAGAATCAGTCCTTTGGCATAACATTTTATCACAGTATGCTAGATGGTTGCTAAAGTGTATATTGGGACCTAAAATTAAAGCACTGGAGAAAGCCAAAGCACATTTGAATGGCCAATATCAGTATAGTGGCAAACAAATTAGCATATGTGTTCTTTGGCTTCTAGCAAAATAATGTTCTCAACTGTACGAAATTTTGAAATGTCCATAATTGTTTTTTTTTGTTTTGTTGCTTCTGCGTCATAGTGATCAGCTTCATTTGTGTATTCTCCTAGGTTGAACCATAGTAGAATCCTACCCATTGATGTTTAGGTAGTTGAGCTTCTTTAATTAGTGGGGGTGAGCCATATTAGATAACATAAATAGTTTATGGCCCTCCGAACTTTAGTTTGAATACCCTTTAAAATGGAATTAAGGTGCGCCGTGCTAAATAAAATCTCAAATGTGTGGCCCTCATTTAATTATTTCTTTAAAATACTTAGAATTCGGGGCGTGCCATTTAGCAAATGTCCATGGCCCTCGCAAAGTTGACAACGGGTTAGTTGCTTTACGCACGTCTTTTAATAATATTACCTTCTTAAATTCAGGCGTGCATTTCATGTGATCCAAATCCAAATCCCAAAACGTTGAATAAAATGTATCGAGGATCCGGGTGAATTTCATGTGACGTGATCCATAAATACATTTTAAACGACGTTCAATTTTCTAAAATTAACTAAAAGCGGTAAATAATTATAAAATTACACTATAGGATGATATGTATAAAAATCAGATTTTTAGGCCAATTATAATAGTTTAAGCAACCGTGCTAGAACCGCGGTATCTGGGGGTGCCTAACATCTCCCTTCGGGTCAACATAATTCCTTATTCAGAATTTCTGGTTCGCAGACTCCATTCGGGAAGTCGAAATTTTCCTCGATTTGGGATTTATGATAAATCGGTGACTTGGGACACCAAAAGCTAAACTATCCCAAGTGGCGACACTAAATAAATAAATAATCTCATTTCGAATAATGTCACTTTAAATGGAAAAACTCCCTTATACATTTATCCTTCGGGGTATGTGTGTAAAAAAGGAGGTGTGACAATAGCTAATATAAGCTTTCCTCGTAAAATAGGAAACAAACACATAAAAACAAATACGGGGAACTATACTCAGCTTCACACTATTGCGGTACGCAACCCGATCCGAACAACATGACCATGGTGGCGTGCCACCCGATCCATACATAGATCTCACAGAAGGAGACGCACATTGAGCTAAATTTGCTTATTATAATGAAATATCAAACTTCGGTCACAAGCACACTAGGTGCATAATGCCATCCTTGAGGGGACATATAGCGCTATAAGCTACAAAGTTCAAGCACAACTGAGGTGCGATATACAATCTGAATCTCAAGAGCCATCTGCTCATATAACATCACTTCTACGCGGATCCTCAACACATAAGCAATTCACCAAGTCGTCTCACAACTTGCACGGCGCAATACATCATTACATGAAGTTTCTATCGACCACATAACACCTCGACCATTCTTCCATAAGGAGTGCTTCGCTAAAATGAACATAATAGGCCTGACATAGAGCCCATATCCGCATTTAGATCCATCCACCGACCTTAAGTCGATCCTGATCGCATCAAACTAAGACAATAACCCTTCGAAGGCCCATACTAATTTCCCTATTATCATAACACACAGGAACACCCGTCATAACTGGAATACTCATCCACAGACAACAATTCAGTAACTAAGTGCCCTCTATGCATATATTCTCAATTTATCGACATCATCACAAATCTCCATACTGGGGTTAAATCTTTAATGAATCAAGCGACTACATGTCACACTTATACAATCTTTCGGTGAGACACACTCCCACAACCTACCATAACAAATAACCGAGTCGTACCTCCAAACCACCGGCCGCACTAACGCTGAAAAGTGATCAAGACTCATCAACCATGATACAAGCCCTATTTACAAAACACCAATCTCAGGTGACGCTGAAGACAATACCAACTTACTCTAAACATCAAAACTCTTTTCCTGCTCATCCGAGCTTGCGACATCCTCATCCACACCGAACTGCAACCTTGATTCTCACTCCAAATTCCATACTACTCACTGCATCCGACATGCCAATGCACGATAGAACATGATTCTTATCGTAACTCCGGAACTACTAATAGGTCAACACTTCATCATATAAAAGCTTTTCGCTGAACTCACTTCAGGAGAAACATAGCAACACACAGGCAAATTCTTATAACCGTAGAACATGCAACATCTAAGTAGTGGTCTAAGGCACCATAGCTGTAATGACCCGACCCGTCGTCTCATGTATCTCCGCCCCGTTTTCCCCGTTTTATGCTTCTATATGTTTCATTATATGTGTTTGGTGAATTTGAGGTAATTCGGATAGAGTTCGGCTAGAAATGAGACAAATAGTCTCTTTAAGGAAAGGGTAGTTTGGAAAAGTCAACCGGATGTTGACTTGTGAGTTAGATGGCTTGGAATGGATTTCCTATGGTTCGATTAGTTTTGGGGGATGATTTAAGGCTTAGGAGAGCAATCGGAAGTGAATTTGGAGGTGGAAATTAGCCTATTTTGGCGAAGTTAGGAATTTGGCGAATTCCGGTTGATAGGTAATATTTTGATCCGGGAGTCGGAATGAAATTCTGAGAGTTGCAGTAGCTTTGTTAGGTGATTTTGGACTTTTCTACAAAATTTCAGGTCATTCGGACGTCGTTTGGTTGGGTTTTTGATCGAATGCGGGTTTCAGAAGTTTTGAAGAAACTTAGGCTTGAATCCGGTGTGAATTGATAATTTTAGTGTTGTTAGATGCGTTTTGATGATTGGAACAAGTTCATATGATGTTTTGGGATATGTTGGTGCCTTTGGTTGAGGTCCCGGGGGCTTCGGGGTGATTTCGGATGGCTAACGGGAGCTTTTAAAGTTGGAAAATTTCATAATAGACGAAATTGTAAATGAGTGTGCACAAGACCTCACTTTTAACGATCATATCTCCCGTTATATAAGGAGTTGTGTGACCTAAAACCTATCAAATTAAAGCCCTTTGAGTCTATCTTCTAACGCATCAAACGTTTTGTGAGTTTGAGGTATATACAGAAAGTTATGACTAGTTTACTGGGTATGTGTCACTAGCGCGCCCAGGTGCGCGGCAGCGCTAGTGGATGCGCATATTGCGAAGTATTCTGCCTTTGGACGCGCATATTAGCGCTCCCAGGTGCGCTGCAGCGTTAGTAGCAGGCCCCTAAATACCCCAAGACCGGGTATAGAGAGTTCCCAAGTAATTTTTGGAGCAAGGGCTTGCTCTCTCAAGAGGAATCTGTCCCACTCTTCATTTCTATGATTCAAGGTAAGATTTTTGGAGTATTTTGAGTTGATTACTACTCCTAAACACTTATATTAACATGGATTGATCTTGATAATCCATAGATTTTCAAGAAATTCCTTCAAGAACTCAAAGGAGGGTTTTGCAAGATTTCTTCCAAAAAGTAAATCCTACACCTTAGACTTATATATATATGGATATATTATGGAAATATGAGTATGAATCAAGTATTACAACTTATACTATGGTGATTGGAAGCCATAAATTACCAATATAAATACATAGTTATTGTAGAGATTGAAAGGTGAATATTTGATACGATTTGTTGGTTGGGCGTGAATGGATGGTCATACATGTGTAGTTAGAAGTTATAAATTGGTTAGGAATGATGGTGAGATGAATTGTTGGTTAATGGTGATAGTTGGAGGAACCAATACTATAGTTTTGAGGCATAAGTTATGGAGTTTATTACCAATATTGGCCCTATTGAATGTTGTAATATAGATTGAAGTTACATAACGGTATTGGATCATTGTAGTAGCATTAAGGGACGAATTTCAGATATATATGGGTTACAACCCTGTCTTTTAGAAATCAAACTTCATCGATGTTTGTGTGATTTTTGGTCAGATTCGACGCGTGAAGATGCTAATTCAAGAGGAAAAGGCATAGCGGACTAATCCCGTGGCCGGTTTGAGCTGAGTAATAGATGTAGATGATGACCTGAGGGTTTGAAACCCCGGTGTATCACACTGTGATGCTATATTGAGGCGAGACGCGTACTGTACAGTGACTGCAGGGTCGATTGTGATTGAGGACTGTGGCCTAGTCCGACTGAGTGATGTTGTACTATATCATTGGTTAGTAGTTAGCTGGTAAACCTCCTACTTGGATGGTTATGGATAAGTTTGGGCTATATGCCGGTTATTTGAATCCCGTAGGGATTATTATCACTGTTTTCCATGATGTATAGTATGTTGTCATGATATCAGTCCTGAGTTAAATATTGTCTCGAAATGGCTAGTAACCTTCTAAGGTTTTAAACACCTAATTACAATTTCTTCTAATTGGAACTAAAAATGGTAAGTTTGACTGTGCCCATATGGCTTGCATGCATATAGCTGGACTGATAGTGGATCGGGTTGTGCGCCACAACGGTGCGTGATATAGATATTGCGCTTGGGCTGTAGGAGCCCCTCCGGAGTTTGAACCCCCCACAGTGAGCGTTGGGTACCCAATGGATCGGGCTACGCGTCGTAGCGGTCATGTGCATTTGCATTGCATCCCTGCATTGACACCTACTTGCTCTATCTGTCTCTACTTGTTGTATTACACTGTTAAATGTGTAGGAGTACTGGTATTAGCTTCACATTGTTATATATTTGGGATTTCATACTATCAGCCATTATACACGTCTATTACCACTGAGTTGGAAGTACTCACTTTACTCTCTGCACCATGTGTGCAGATCCAGGTACTTCAGGAGTTAGCTGAGCTTGTGCTGATTCTAGAGTTATTCCCAGTTGTCGGGGTAGCTTCCTGACGTTTGCAGGACCCGACTCTTCCCCTATCCCTTATATTATCTTTCAACAGTTTAAAACCTATGTATTATTGGAGTTTATTTCACTGTATTGTTAGAGGCTCTAGACTCATGACCCCCAGGTCTTTGGGAGTATATTCTGTATCATTATGATATTCATAATATTCCTATCCTTCAGTTAAACTGGTAGCTTAAATGTTGTTAAAGATTTTTAAATAATTGGTTTTGAGCTTCATGTTCGGGTTGAGAGTGCAAATGGTCGGGCTTGCCTAGTTGTTGTGTTGGGCACCATCACGACCGGGTTTGGGGTCGTGACAAGTTGGTATCAGAGCCTAGGTTACTAGGCCTCATGAGTCATGAGCCGGTTAGTAGAGTCTCGCGGATTGGTACGTAGACGTCCTTATCTATGTTCGGGAGGCTACAGAACCTTTAGGAAATACTTCGCTTTCTTGAAATCTTATCGTGCGTCCTTGATTCAACCTGAAAGAGTAACTCTTGAAATTCCTTCCATGTGTTCACATGCGCGCGTGAGCACTCGGTAGCAGATGTGCCTTGATGGCTTGTGTTTTCGCGATCGAGGGGCGAGATGTGATTTCTATGAGTTGATGTTGAGCCAGTCTGGAGGACTAGAGGCCGAATCTCCGACTAAGGCTTGACCACCGAGGTGCTGATTTTACGAGCTGGTATTATGAACTTATATGTTCGGTATTGTCCCTAATTATAGGAATGGCATCTAGATAGCTACGTGATGAGTATGTTGGTGTTGTGTGGTGTGTCTATATGACTTGGAGGTATCGAGGAAGGTCTACTAGATGATAGATGAACTGCTGAGTGTATGATTTCTATTGTGATAGGATGTGTAGCCCCAAGTTATGGGTGCGTGAAGAATCTTTTTATGTCCCCAATTTGTAGTGAAGTAAATTTCATGTTATGATATGAGTTTAGACTCAGGAAGATTTAGTAATTGTGTAATGTGTATGGCAGTGGAAGGTATACAAGATATTAACTAAAGGTAAAGCTAATGGGTAATTAGCTTATGAGGAAAATCTATTTGTCATACCAGTTCGATAAGTCTGGGAGCTGAGATCGCTTCTGTAATTGTATTATGACGAAGTTGTTGAGTCAAGAAGACCACCTTGAAGGTCGAAAACATTAAAGAAAGAATATGTTCTTACTCGGTTGAATAGCCCAATAATGGAGGATTGAAAGGTATTTTCCATGTGTTATGATTCAAATAGGTGCAACGCATGTCCATGTATCAATTTTTGATAATATAATACATGTAATATTGAGATTAAGGTTGTTGGTATACATTGTGATGCTTTGTCAAGTTGTGGACGTGTTGTTAGGATGATTTTGGTGATTCTCTTGCAGGTGGATAGGCCCAATTACAAAGGAAACTCTACCAAAATTTTTGAAAAATTTGGGACTTAGTAAAAATTTTGTCGCCTAAAGAGTGGGCTTAACCGTTGTGTGAATGAATGCAAGAATTGCAGAAGGGTTAAATTTTTTGATAATTCGTATTTCCACAAGTTTATGAAAGAGTGAGTTTAACAGCAAAAGAGTATATGTATTGTGGTATATATGGCTTCAAGCCAAGTTGGGGAGGTTGTTGTTGATTAACTGATTGTACGATTAGGTACTATGCTTTTTCTGATTTGATGCATGCAGGTGAATCAGTTCTGGTTGCAGAAATTGAGTCGAGGATGGTACGAGTGAAACAAAATTTTGACAAAGGATATATGGTGCTTCGTAGATGTGAGAAAATAATAGGATGTCTTGAGTTGTGGATAAGGAATGCTTAGTGTAAAGAGAAGGAAGTTGTTTGGTTGTATCGGAATGAGATCATGTCCTGAGGTGTCATAGTGCTGATAAGGCACGAGTGGTTCGATTCATTAAGTCAAGTAATTTGCAGTGGGTATAAGAGTGGATGACTCTTGAGAATGGTTTTGATGTGTTCAAGATTCTATGTATCAGTCTCTGGGAAGTAAAGGTAGCGGACTTAGATTCGCATGAAGTTCTTCAAAGTACGGTATTTTAGAAGGTGGAATTTTTGAGAACATTTGAGAGAGTATATAGTGGCCTATTGGTCATAGACAGTGTGGTCTTACGTTCGAGTCTCGTGTGGTAAGCCTGGATTGAGGCATTGTGGTGCTACAGCAAGAGAGTATATCAAGTTGAAAATGAATCAGAAAGAAATATAGACAAATGAAGTAGCTTGTTAGTGGACCGAATCCGTATGGTAAAGATATGATCAATTCCTTATTTATGTTCGAGGTAATGAGCCCTTACGGGTACTGGGCGGCAAAGCTTTTGAGTTCGGACAGCTTGCTTAGACTGGTGTGGATAGAAGGATTTAGTCCTGGCAGTTTAGCTTGTGGTTAGGAAAAAAGAGATGGAGTTCTCAGGTTATCCTAGTATGGTATGGTATGTGCGGTCTATTGTGGAGGATTGGGATTTGTGTGTGTAAGGTACGATTCAGTTCCGAATGGAAAGTCATTAAATTCTTAAGCAGCACGGGCAACTGCAGGTGATTTAAGAATCGACCCTCAGATGATTAAGGAAAATGGTATTACTATTCTAGTAATTTGACGGGAGTATACGTTCAGTAAGAGAGGAAGGTGATCTAAACTGATAACACCTCGGTGGGATTTCGGCAGTTTCCTGTTGGACCGACTATTGACATTTGAGTTTGTTGATGGCACAGGAAAATTTTAGAATATCTTTTGTGGAATGAATGGGTACTTGATGTGTAATATGTATTCATACGGCGGAATGTGGGATCAGGTATAGTGATTTGTGTGTTATATGGAGTTGGAGACTGGGAGTTCTCCGATACAGTCTATGTCGCGGTTGTGGATCGTGAGTATTCGGCACCGTTTAGCGGCAATTAGGATTTGGAGGCTAGAGTGGATCTTTATTTGTTGATATGTTAGATTTTGGACATGATGTTGGGTGTAGACTGGTTGTCTCAGTGTTGGGTTATTCTAGACTATTGTGTTGTGGGCTAGGTCGAAAAATGCCATAGGTTGTGTGGCGGGGTGCATCAGATTATGTTATAGCAAGAGTGGTTTGTATTTCAAAGATCAGCGGACAGCTGGGAAGAATTTCTTTACTTAATTGGGGCTTTGTGACGGATGTCAGTATAGAGGTTTCTACCATTGATTCAGTTCCGATATTAAAGGACCTTTTCGGACGCGTTACTTGTGGCCGGGCATGTCGCCGGGTGAGATTGTGAATTTCAGTATTTATTTGGTGTCGGACCACCGCATCGTATGGCTCTGGCATGAGTTATAGTAGTGGAAGACGCAGCTTCAGGCTTCTTGGTAATGAGCTTGCTGGTAAGCTGGTTGGATACGTGTTTAGCTTGGGTTGGCTTGGTTAATCCCGAATTGTATTGATAAAGGATGGGTTGATTCGATTGTTATTGGATCTGCTAGTGATCTGGGAAGATCTCTGAGTTGCTTTTCTGTGCTGCGAGGCGCTATGATTTTTGGCAGTCGTATATAAATTGCGGTGCTATCGAGATTCATAGTGGAAGTTGAGTTTTGTAGCTTACACCGCCATAAGTAGATATGATTAGATTATACATTCAGTGTGCTTACCACCGATACTCAGTATTTTGTTATAATGAGCAAATTTGGCTCGATGTGCATCTCCCTATGTGAGATATTCATGTGGATCGGGTGGCACGCCGCCACAGGGTATGTTATCTGGATCGGGTTGCGCGCCTCAACAGTGTGATGTTGAGGATAGTTTTCGTATGTTACTTTGTATGCCTTGCTTCCTGGTTTCTGAGGAAAGTCCTTATTGGGAGTTGCTCGGCGAATAGCGCATCGGTTGTGTCCTTTTAGGATTGAATGGTGTATATAACTTGCTTCACCATGGGTGTGATGGATTGCTTGGTTTCAGATATCAATCTGTGCGTGGCTGTCTATTCGAGCATGGTGATTCGAGGCACGTCATGTGTAACAGTGTTTGGACAGGATCGTGCGTTGTGGCGAGGCCACGTGAAGTCATGGACTTTCAAGGGGGATTCAGGTATTCTATTTCCTATGATGTGAGGCGGGGTCTCCGCCTTGTGTTGTGATGGTACTGATGTGCTTGAGATACAGCTCTTTCGTTGAGGCAATATCAAGATTTGAGTATATTCAAGTCGTTCCTTATTGGTGCGCGTGTTATGCAAGCATGGCTTAGGCCGGTGAAAAGGTGTCATATCACCAGAATGGTATATAGGATTCGAGGTGATCGTTGGAGTGATTAATGAATACAAACGGATTTGGCTGCAGCTTGTTGGAAGGTTAATATCGAGGTTCGACTCGAAAATCTGTTGTGATAGTAGTCTAAAGGGAAGTGACTTCATGAATAGTTGATCTGAGAGATTGTTACAATATTGCGTGTTTCATTTATTGTTGGCAGTGTATGAAAGTGTTGGAAGAAGACCTTGGTTAATAAGAGGTTTTTCCACCGGTATTCGGGTGTTGTGGGCAAATGTTGTGAATAATAGCTATCGTTTCGAGTGTTGGATTGTGTGGTTTCTTGCATGGGTTCACCTGGGGTTCCAGGTATGGGTTATTACAGCTGGTTCGGGCTTATTCTGAGTATAAATGTGAGGTTCTGATCTTGTGTATGGTTTCAGAAGTGCAATGTGGTTCTACGGTTATGGTCTAGATTGACTGTGAAATTTTAGTTGTGTTGTATTATCGGGCCTATGTGAGTTAGGGTGACGTGGGATCACCCCCGGTATATGGTTGGTAAGGTCGTTCAGGTATTGGTTGGCTCCTAGTACAACTTTGAGCACGCTCGAGGACGAGCATTCTTTAAGTTGGGGAGGACGTAATGACCCGACCCGTCGTCTCATGTATCTCCGCCCCGTTTTTCCCGTTTTATGCTTCTATATGTTTCATTATATGTGTTTTGTGAATTTGAGGTAATTCGGATTGAGTTCAGCTAGAAATGAGACAAATAGTCTCTTTAAGGAGAGGGTAGTTTGGAAAAGTCAACCGGATGTTGACTTGTGAGTTAGATGGCTCGGAATGAATTTCCGATGGTTCGACTAGTTTTGTGGGATGATTTAAGGCTTAGGAGAGCAATCGGAAGTGAATTTGGAGGATCGGTGTGGAAATTAGCCTATTTTGGCGAAGTTAGGAATTTGACGAATTCCGGTTGATAGGTGATATTTTGATCCGGGAGTCGGAATGGAATTCCGAGAGTTGCAGTAGCTTCGTTAGGTGATTTTGGACTTGTCTGCAAAATTTCAAGTCATTCGGACGTCGTTTGGTTGGGTTTTTGATCGAATGCGAGTTTAGGAAGTTTTGAAGAAACTTAGGCTTGAATCCGGTGTGAATTGATGATTTTAGTGTTGTTAGATGTGTTTTGATGATTGGAACAAGTTCATATGATGTTTTGGGATATGTTGGTGCCTTTGGTTGAGGTCCCGGGGGCCTCGGGGTGATTTCGGATGGCTAACGGGAGCTTTTAAAGTTGGAAAATTTCATAATAGACGAAATTGTAAATGAGTGTGCACAAGACCTCACTTTAAACGATCATATCTCCCGTTATATAAGCAGTTGTGTGACTTAAAACCTATCAAATTAAAGCCCTTTGAGTCTAGATTCCAACGCATCAAACGTTTTCTCATTTTGAGGTATATACAGAAAGTTATGACTAGTTTACTGGGTATGTGTCACTAGCGCGCCGAGGTGCGCGGCAGCGCTAGTGGACGCGCATATTGCGAAGTATTCTGCCTTTGGACGCGCATATTAACACTCCCAGGTGCGCTGCAGCGTTAGTAGCAGGCCCCTAAATACACCAAGACTGGGTATAGAGAGTTCCCAAGTCATTTTTGGAGCAAGGGCTTGCTCTCTCGAGAGGAATCCGTCCCACTCTTCATTTCTATGATTCAAGGTAAGATTTTTGGAGTATTTTGAGTTGATTACTACTCCTAAACACTTATATTAACATGGATTGATCTTGATAATCCATAGATTTTCAAGAAATTCCTTCAAGAACTCAAATGAGGGTTTTGCAAGATTTCTTCCAAAAGGTAAATCCTACACCTTAGACTTATATATATATATATATATATATATATGGATATATTATGGAAATATGAGTATGAATCAAGTATTACAGCTTATACTATGGTGATTGGACGCCATAAATTTCCAATATAAATACATAGTTATTGTAGAGATTGAAAGGTGAATATTTGATAGGATTTGTTGGTTGGGTATGAATGGATGGTCATACATGTGTAGTTGGAAGTTATAAATTGGTTAGGAATGATAGTGAGATGAATTGTTGGCTAATGGTGATAGTTGGAGGAACCAATACTATAGTTATGAGGTGTAAATATCTATGCCTAGAAGGTGTTTGATAATATGCCTAAATGGCATAAGTTATGGAGTTTATTACCAATATTGGCCCTATTGAATGTTGTATTGTAGATTGAAGTTACATAACGGTATTGGATCATTGTAGTAGCATTAAGGGACGAATTTCAGATATATATGGGTTACAACCCCGTCTTTTAGAAATCGAACTTCATCGATGTTTGTGTGATTTTTGGTCAGATTCGACGCATGAAGATGTTAATTCAAGAGGAAAAGGCATAGCGGACTATCCCGTGGCCGGTTTGAGGTGAGTAATAGATGTAGATGATGACCTGAGGGTTTGAAACCCCGGTATATCACACTGTGACGCTATATTGAGGCGAGACACATACTCTACAGTGAGTGCAGAGTCGCTTATGATTGAGGACTGTGGCCTAGACCGACTGAGTGATGTTGTACTATATAATTGGTTAGTAGTTAACTGGTAAACCTCATACTTGGATGGTTATGGATAAGTTTGGGCTATATGCCGGTTATTTGAATCCCGTAGGGATGGTTATCACTGTTTTCCATGATATATAGTATGTTGTCATGATATCAGTCCTGAGTTAAATATTGTCTCGAAATGGGTAGTAACATTCTAAGGTTTTAAACACCTAATTACGATTTCTGATAATTGGAACTAAAAATGGTAAGTTTGACTGTGCCCGTTTGGCTTGCATGCATATAGCTGGACTGATAGTGGATCGAGCTGTGCGCCACAGCGGTGTGTGATATTGATATTGTGCCTGGGTTGTAGGAGCCCCTCCGGAGTCTGAACCCCCCACAATGAGCGCTGGGTACCCAATAGATCGGGCTACGCGCCGTAGCGGTCATGTGCATTTGCATTGCATCCCTGCATTGACACCTACTTGCTCTATCTGTCTCTACTTGTTGTATTACACTGTTAAATGTGTAGAAGTACTGGTCTTAGCTTCACATTGTTATATATTTAGGATTTCATACTATCAGCCATTATACACGTCTATTACCACTGAGTTGGAAGTACTAACTTTACTCCCTGCACCATGTGTGCAGATCCAGGTACTTCAGGATTTAGCTGAGCTTGTGTTGATTCCAGAGCTATTCAGAGTTGTCGAGGTAGCTGCGTGACGTTCGCAGGACCCGACTCTTCCCCTATCCCTTATATTATCTTTCTGCAGTTTAAAACCTATGTATTATTGGAGTTTATTTCACTGTAATGTTAGAGGCTCTAGACTCATGACCCCCAGGTATTTGGGAGTATATTCCGTATCATTGTGATATTCATACTATTCCTATCCTTCATTTAAATTGGTAGCTTAAATGCTATTAAAGATTTTTAAATAATTGGTTTTTAGCTTCATGTTCGGGTTGAGAGTGCAAATGGTCGGGCTTGCCTAGTAGTTGTGTTGGGCGCCATCAAGACCGGGTTTGGGGTCGTGACAATAGCCCTTCCTAAATCCTCTTCCACATAACAAGCCATAATAGAAGAATGCGCCTGAATAATATCAACTACGGCAGCTGACAAGCCTCATACGCACCGTCACAAATCACTTGCATAACTTGATCACACAGAAGGAACTCATCTCCACCACCAATATGCCAACTCAATTATGGCTAACCAATCTATCTTCGTCCAATTTATCCTTGATTTCCATCGAACAATAATAACTCCATCCAACAGTTACCATACTCTATTCGCACTCACCCCGAGTAACCTTGAACCGCAAGACCATGTTGTCTCAAACCCCACGAACTATTTTCACACCTCCCAATTGCTATATCACAAGCCAAAACATCACCGAACATTCTGTGCCTCTTCTTATAAGCTGCTAACAAGCTTGATTCTTACCCGTAACCATACGCCCAAAATTATTAGGCATCACACCCCATCTTGTGAATTTACCATGACCGCTATTGAGAGCCACCCGCTCTGACTTGGCCCCGAATATAATCAACTCCATGAGTCTTACATCACATGAATACCCCCTTGGCAAAGAACCCGCCGAAAAAACATCCTTTGGAACCCGCAACTATACAAAACAAAATCCTGAATCTTCCTCCAAGTCTGAACATGGGCCAGTAAGGCCAACGATATAATACTTCCTTGCTCAAATTACCACTTATGGTCCTTTCCCGTAGCTGAAATAGCCCATCGATATGCTAATAGCCAAAAATCTCGCAAACAGTTAATAATGCAACCCAATCATAAGCAGTGGGACTCTCCTACTTAGCATGAAGCCATCATTTCACAAATCTGTAATTCACCCGTCCTCTTTATCTCTTATTAACATAACCTCGCGCAGTCAACTGCCAAAGTTCTCGAAATCTTTCTGTAAAACCCCTTCTTATATTCTGACTCATCAATCATATTTGCACAGCCGATCACTTTTCCATATAACCGATAGAATTCTTCGTAGAAGCCTCTCCAACCACGCGACCGCTAACCTGCTCACTTGGGTAACCCACCTATAAAAGCTTTCCCCGGCATCTTCCAATGCTGCTGCACGGGGTACAATCATTACGACATCAATAAAGCATCCTGAGTCTGAGCTCACTCTCTAGATGCACATGTCCATTTACCCCTCGTGGACATCATTTAAATGTGCGGCAACAACCTTCCAATTCAAAGTTATGCTGCATCCTTCTTTCTTTTAGGAAGATCCTTTTCGTTATATCAAATCTCATGCCGCATAATAGCCCATACTTCAAATTAAATCCGTAGACCCCAATCATCAATCACTAACATTCTCAATCACTCCAAGCTCTCTTTAGGGCACGTGGTCATCCCACTGCAAAGCCCATATGCAACTCCGCCACTCTCCCACTTCGGTGGAACTCATCCCCTCAATCGACTACTCGACCTTCGTTTCATATACCTGGCCTTTTTTAAAAAAAAATTTAACACCGCCTGACGTTTTCCACATGTCCTTCCTCATCCTTTGATATTCAGTGGCTGTCTTAAATAAAATCTAACTCCATGGCACTTGAACCCACAATTGTTGCTAACTCTAAACCTTTTCGAAGGTCATCTTTATCGAACCGTCAATATTAGAAATACTGATTCAATCCTAAACTACTGCACCTTGCGATATCTGACAATTGTATCTCCAATACTATTTCGCAATATCTTGCCCCAAAGGCGAATTGTAGCAGATCATAACACCAACAAACTTAGTACGTTCGATTAGGGCAATGACACCCCATCATAGAAGAAAGCTCCACCACGCTTGCAAATACCAAGTCCCATTACTTCATCAACCCAAACCTGAACATTCTCTGCCCAATTGCCTTCTGCCTGCTATGAATAAAACACTGAATCTCTTGATTATCCCAACACGTGGGCAAAACATCCTACCATCGTATCACTTCTGCGGAACAGTTATTCATAGGCATAATGGTAACTTGTGCCCAACACCAAAGCCCTCAGAAGTATCGTTATTGAGCTAAAATATTAAGATATCCTCCTATAAGGCGACGATAATGACCCAATCAGCTACACCGGAAGAAACATCCCGCACCACATCCGTAGTACCATTACGATTATTCAATTCTTGATTTATAACAAGCGCTTCGCGTCGCATAAGATTTAGTGGGAATGAATTAAAGGCATACGCCCCCAAAGATCAAATCGCACGATAAGGAATCATGAAGGGAAGTACTCCTAACAGTCCTCCAACCTCCCGAGGATAAGTACAGATGTCTCCATACCGATCCCCGAGACTCTACTAGACTTGATCATGACTCATGAGACCCTAGGAACCTAGTGCTCTGATAGCATGCTGTCACGACCCCAAATCCACTATGGGTCATGGTAGCGCCAGACACCGGTGTTAGGCAAGCCAACCAAGAATGCATAATTAAATTCCAGTTTTACTATTTGCAGAAATCATTTTTCTTATACGTTAAATATTAGATAATAAAAATTTTACAAAAAATGAACATAAAGTCGATAAAAGACTTAATACTGAATAATCCAAAATTTGTCACAGAACTCGGTGTCACAAGTGCATGAGCATCTACAGATAAGGAAATAAAATACAACATCCGTCCGAAATACAGTGGACAAGAAATAAATACAATATGCTTAAAGGGACTATACTAGTTGTGGGTCGCCTCAAATAACGCAACTCACCTAGTCCCGGAATCATCAGCACTGCTATGCCCAGTAGGCCACTAAGGTTACATATACCTGTGCAACAAAAATGCACAGAAGTGTAGTATCAGTACATAAAAATGTGTACTCAATGAGTATCCCGCCTAATCTCAAAGAAGTAGAGACGAGATGGTCAACTTCGACACTTACTAGTGGTCCAATAATGGTATGGAGAAGATGTGAGGATACCATTGATTTATCTAGCATTTATATCTCATAAAGCAAGGAAACGGGTAACACCTTCTCAAATAACAATGAAATTCCAAGGTTTACTTTTCATTATCTTTATAGTTTATAGTGGCTATAAAAAGGCAATATCAACTTTAATAAGTTTCGGGATAAGAAATACAAGCATGCGCATATTATGCCGAGGCAATGGCCTGATCCAACAAAAATAAATTGTGCACTTGCCGAGGGTCGATGGCGTGCCTATAGATGCATCTATTTAATATGCCGAGACGTTTGGCCTGTTTCATAAATAAACACATACCCTGCTCGCGAATCATACATGCGATGCAGGTACACATAGAGATACATGTTCAATCAGTGAATTAAGAAATTATGGGGGGATATTTATCCAAATAAAACAATTTCTATTTTAACAATTTAGGAAAAATGACGTTTAATTCCTTTTTAAATTCATTTACTAATCCAAGGTTATATAAGGAATTAAAGCTATTAATGGGTCCATAAATAATCCAAGTCTAACATGTTTTTGGGTCCTAACTACCCGGACAATAGCATAATAGTAGCTACGCATGGACTCTCATCACCTCGTACGTACGTATCCCTCGTAATTAGGAGCACATAATCAATTATTTCACGTATAGGGACAATTCCCTCTTACAAGGTTAGAAAGGAGACTCACCTCACTCCGAAGATCCATAACCGACATTCCACGCCTTTCCGGAGACTCTACTTGATGCACCACACTCCAAAACTAGTCAACGGTTACCCAAATCCATTAATATATGCTCAAATATTCATTACAATCTAATTTATAGCAATTCCTAACTCCGATCGAAAAGTTAACTAAAATGCCCTCGGGCCTACGTGCCCGGAATCCAAAATTTTTTAGAAGATAAAGTTTACCCATAAAGTCACGAACTCAAATATATGATTTTCTCTAAATTCCATACCCAAAATCGTGGTTAAATTTCAAGAAATGTAAATTCCTAGGTTTTCCACCAAAACCTCAAGTTTATACCAATTTCAACGTCTAAATCCATATATAAACTTTGTATTTAACTCAAAACTAGCAGAAATCACTTACCTCATACTTGGTGATGAAAATGACACTCCCAAGTCGCTCCAAAATTGGCTCCCATGGAAGAAAATGAAGTGAAATGAGCCAAAACCCAATTTTTAAAAGAACACTGCCCAGGCGACCCTCTTATGCGATCGCAAACAACGCTCCACGATCGCATAGCCCAACTATGCTGCCTCCCAAAATCATTCTGTGCGATCGCATGCAAGCTCCCGCGTTCGCACGGGCCAAACACATCACAACCTCCAAACTCACACTATGTGATCGCATCACCAGGCCTGCGATCGCATAAGCCTCAGACCTCCTCCTTCGCGATCGCATTGCACCTCCTGGGATCGCATAGGCCAAATTCCAGCTCCCTCACTCTTGCTCTATGCAATCGCAGACCCTCTCACGCAATCGCATAGAGTAAAAACCTGCTGCACTTATATCAAAAAACCAACAATCCTCACAAGGCAAAAATCGATCCGTTGAGCATTCGAAATGCGCCCGAGGCCCCCGGGACCTCAACCAAGCCTACCAACCAATCTCAAAACACATTATGGACTTGCTAGAGGCCTCAAATCACATCAAACAATGCTAAAACCATGAATTACACCCCAATCCAAGCTTAATGAAATTTAGAATTTCAAACTTCCATATTCGATGCCCGAAACCTATCAAATCACGTCCGATTGACTCAAATTTTGCACACAAGACATATTCGACATTAGGACCAACTCCAACTTTCGGAATCGGATTCCGACCCCGATATCAAAAAGTCCACTTCTGCTCAAACTTCTCAAAACCTTTAATTTTCTATCTTTAGCCAAATGACTTCAAAATGACCTACGGACCTCCGAATTCACTTCCGGTCGCGCCCACAACTCTAGAATCACCATATGAGCTATTCGCAGTCTCAAAATCTCAAATGGACATCGATAACACTTAAATGCACTTCAATCCAAACTTATGAAATTTCTTCTAAATTGCTACCTTCCTCAATAGGAGCCAAAACACTCCCGGGTAATCCAAAACCTGAACTGGCATATGCCCAAGTCCAAAATCATCATACGAACCTGTTGGAACCTTCAGATCCTAATTCCAAGGTTGTTTACTCAAAAATCCCATCCTAGTTAATTCTTTCAACTTTAAGCCTCCGAAATGAGAATTCTCTTTCCAAATCAACTCCGAACTTCCCGAAACTCAATTCCGATCACGCGTACAAGTCGTAATACCTAAAATGAAGCTACTTATAGCCTCAGACTACTAAAAACGCGCTAGGGCTCAAAACGACCGGTCGGGTCGTTAAATTTTCAAAGATTATATTAAAATAAAATAGGTTCAAAGTAACATATCCTTCTAAAAATATCTAATACGTGAATTAACTAGAGAAATATGGAACTATTTTTTGAAATTTTCAATTTTTGTTCCTAAAATTAAGTAAAATAGTTAAAACTAGGTAAAATAGCAATATTAGCCTTAAACTAAATATCTAAAAGCTAAAACGTGTAAAATCTCGGGGAGGGTCACAAATTACATGTCTACAACTGCCCCTCTTTGACTGGAAATACGAAGTATTTTCAGACAAAGAATGACTAGACAGGTTTTTTTACCTGACCCTTATTTAGAGAGGAAAAACTAAAAGAAAATAGAGTGTGACCGAGCCCTGGTATCTGAGTTGTATACATATCCTTGGCTATAAAGGAATCAGGCTATGTGTAGTTTAGAAGTAAATGAGGTGATGGAGTATACTTAGGTGGAGAGCCGGTTGAGGTGTCGTTGAGGTTCCGGTCCGCGGTTCCTGTCATTACATCAAAAATAAAAGGAAAAATTACAGTATAAGTAAAAGAAAAAATACAAGATCCTGTCTACTTCTTGTCTTGAATCTTCCTTGAATCTCTACCAGTATGAAACTGAAAAAATAGACCATGTTCTTCAGGCGGGCTCCTGATGCTTTTTAAATTTGCGAATTGAAGTAACTCTAAAATAAATTTTCGTGTTCTCCAGGTGGGCTCCTGATTGCCAAAACTTGAACTGTATTCCCTTGTTCTCTAGGTGGGCGTCTGATTGCCAAAAACTTGAATTGTATTCCCTTGTTCTCCAGGTAGGTACCTGATTGCCAAAAACTTGAACTGTGTTCCCTTGTTCTCCAGGTGGGCGCCCAATAGCCAAAACTTGAAATGTATTCCCTTGTTCTCTAGGTGGCGCCTGATTGCCAAAAACTTGAATAGTATTACCTTGTTCTCTGGGTGGGCGCCTGATTGCCAAAACTTGAAATGTATTATCTTGTTCTCCAGGTGGGTGCCTGATTACCAAAACTTGAATTGTATTCCCTTGTTCTCCTGGTGGGCGCCTGATTGCCAAAAACTTGAATTGTGTTCCCTTGTTCTCCAAGTGGGCGCCTGATTGCAAAAAGTTGAACTATATTCCTTTGTTCTCCAGGTGGGTGCCTGATTGCCAAAAACATGAAATGTGTTCCCTTGTTCTCCAGGTAGGTGCCTGATTGCCAAAACTTGAACTGTATTCCCTTGTTCTCCAGGTGGGCGCCCGATTTTCAAAACTTGAATTTTATTCCCATGTTATCTAAGTGGGTGCCTGATTGCCAAAAACTTGAACTGTATTCCCTTATTATCCAGGTGGGTGCCTGATTTCCAAAACATGAATTCTATTCCTTTGTTATCCAGGTGGGCACCTGATTGCCAAAACTTGAAATTTATTTCCTTGTTATCCAGGTGGGGGCCTGATTTCAAAAACTTGAAATGTACTCCTTTGTTCTCCAGGTGGGCACCTGATTGCCAAAACTTAAGATGTATTCCCTTATTCTCTAGGTGGGCGCCTGATTTATAAGACTTGAATTGTCTTCCCTTGTTAACCGGGTGGGTTCCTGATTGCCAAAACTTGAAATGTATTCCCTTGTTCTCCAATTGGGCGCCTAATTTCCAAAACTTGAATTGTATTCCCTTGTTATCCAGGTGGGTGCCTGATTACAAAAAACTTGAATTGTATTCCCTTGTTCTCCAGGTGGGTGCCTGATTTCCAAAAACTTGAATTGTATTCCCTTATTCTCTAGGTGGGCGCGTGATTGCCAAAACTTGAAATGTATTCCCTTGTTCTCGAAGTGGGGGCCTGATTTCCAAGACTTGAATTGTATTCCCTTGTTATCCAGGTGGGTGCCTAATTTCCAAAACTTGAAATGTATTCCCTTGTTCTCCAGGTGGGCGCCTGATTTCCAAGACTTGAATTGTATTCCCTTGTTATCCATGTGGGTGCCTAATTACCAAAAACTTTAATTGTATTCCCTTGTTCTCCAGGTGGGCGACTGGCGTTTCAACAAAACAGACAAAATAAAAGAAATTTTTATGCCCTAGTCTGGTATCTCGGTTCATATGTGAGTGTTAATCGAATCATGTCACCTAAAGAGCTCTAAGAATTCAAAAGCTAAACCCATTATCCAGGAGGGTCCTGAAAACTTTAAATTAAATCTAATCTTAAGAGTGATAACTTTAAAGCTAAATTATATTTCCTAAAGGTAGAACTTACGGTAAATCTTGTTATTTATGAAGGACTTTAAATTTAACTAGGTGTCATTCTCCAGGAGGGTCCTGAGAACTTTTAAAATTAAATCCCCTGAAGACTTAAAACTAAATTGCTTTATCCATGAGGGTCTTCAAAACTAGAAAACTAAATCCCATTATCCAGGAGGGTCCTGAAATCTTGAAAACTAAATTCCATTATCCAGGAAGGTCCTGAAAAGCCGAGAATGAACTTACCCGAGCCATGCTCTCTTCATGGAGGATTCTGAATAGAATTTCTTGCCCATGAGCCATGCCATCTTCATGGGAGGGTCCATGTGGATTAAAATTAATTTCTTTCCCTATTTTAGATGAATAAAATTTTGTTAGTTTGAAAACGTGGTAGTTAGTTTGTGGAATCATTGCTGAGTGCCTACTTCTGCCACAGCCAAGATAACTTTGATTTCAACCTAGATGACCTCGACTGTTATCGACTGCCCATTTTCTTCCAACCCTTATCACAAAAACACCTATGCTCCATTCGTTCCCAATATCCTCTATCTGTTGCAGTTTTTTCATGGATTGACATTTACCGAACCCTTTCATTTTACATGAATCCCAAAGCATGTTGATTGTTACCAACTCAATGTGCATACCACTTTTCCCTGACTCATGCCACTTTGATATGCTAGCCAAATTCATTTTGCGCAATTGGAAAGCTGGTAGCAAATTTTGAAGTCATTTCTCATTTGTTTTGACGAAACAGACTCAAGAAGGGACAAACAAAACCAGAGGAACAAATAAGGGACAAGGGAAAGAGATGACACCTAACAAGAAAATTACAAAGTAGAAACTTATCAGATGTGGATACCAACTCTAATGACCATAACATGCACCTTTGGATTAAGTGGCCTAATCTTTCAAGCGAGTCTAATATTCAACTCTTGTTGTACCTCTTCGCTGTGAAACTGGGCTTCAGCGCTTTAACTGTCTCATTTGATCCACAATCTTCAGTCGACTTGTAGTGCCCTGAAGGTTTTCACCTTCAAGCCTCTCTCATTTTGCTCTATTCTCAACTCACCGTCGCCTTACGGTGCCCCTGAGGGTTTTCACCGATAAGACTCTCTTATTTTATTAATTTCTCTCATTGTGCTGAGAGCAAAGGTATTACCCATGATGCAAGAAGATCATACTTTCACCACACAGTTGATTTGGCATCCTTAAAGATTGGTCAGAAGGCCTTTCTTTGGACCGTAATATAGGCTTTTGGACAGGGTTGGAAAGAAAGGATAGTATGAAGGCTCAAAAATAATTTAAGATGAAAGGGTTCAAAATTACAACTTTTGGGAATAAGATCTTTTAGCCAAAATTAAATCTTCTACCCAAGTTTTTTTTTAGCAAATCCACTAGGCAGGTGCCTAGGGCTAGTTTTATTAATAACTAAAGAGAAAAAAAGAGAACCACATAGGAAGAGTACAAATAAGGGGGACAATAGCACCAGTAATGTTGCCTCTATGTCTTGGCTATATATTCACTCCTCTGCGCCTCACAATACCCTTATGACAATCTCATGTAGAGGAATCATGGTGTAGTTGTCGGCAAAGTCTCACGAGGGCATATAATCTCATATCCATTTGGATATATTTCCAAAGGCATAGGACTAGAGCAACATAAATTGGGATAAACCTTACCTTACTAATCCTATTGAGGCAAATAAAAAGCCTCACCTACTAGCATGCATGTAAAAAGAAAGAACTAGCTAACACTAAATATTCTATGATCATCACATAGTTTATAACATACTTTCTGATGATATTACATAGAACTATGCTAATGTGATGATAGAATAAAAAAATGAAGAAATAACAATGGTGCTCTTTCTTCTCAAATCTTGTAAAATCTTCAATTTGTAGACTCTTGTCTTCATCCTCAACCTTCTTCAAAATGTCTTCAAAATTCATGCTTTCTTCTTTGAACGATTGGACTTTGTGGATGTAGTTTGAGTGTCCTGCTTTTGTTTTGATATTCTCATTAGGAGCCTCCTAATGTTTGCATCTTCATTCACCTTGCCGTCCCAACTTTTATCCCTTGTATGATACTTCTTATTTTTTCCGCTATGCATAGGTGATAAGTCACCTTTTCTTGCTGCCTCTTCCATGCATTGATTTAAAATATCATCTTCCCCCCCCCCCCTCTACATATGTATCTTTGCCCATAATCACCGGATTTGGCATGTCATGATCAAAACCTTGCATCACCATAGTATTTCCTTCCTGTTTATTAACTAAAACTGCCTTGTTTTGTGCTGTGTTTTGTAGTTTGCTCTTGCTTCTACTCTCATAATCAGTGCTAAAAGCAAAAGTATTTAAAGAGTTTCGAGGATCTGAACTTTTTGCCCCAGTTTCTTGGAGTTTGGGAATTTTTTTTGTTTTTTTGCTTTTTGCTGTTTTGTTTTATGGGATTTCTAAGAAAATCTACCCCACTCTTGACTTCTGGGAATTATGAAATATTTTATTTTGTGTGACCGAACGGTAAGGCTACCTGCGTATCTTGTGGTAATAAGAATCAGGTTGAACGTAATTTAAACGACAAAGTTGTTTTTTTTATTTTCCTTTTCTTGTTGTTTTCTTTTTCTTTTCTCTTTTTTTTTCTTCTTTTTCTTTTTCTTTTTCCTTTTTTTCTTTTTCTCTTTTCCTTTTCCTTTTCTAGTTCCTAACTGTATTTCTGATTCCAAAAGAGGGATATGAGATAAAAAAATTAGGGCTCAAAAGGGGTAGCAAAAGATAAAAGTATTTGGGTAGCAGAATAAAATGCCTTTGTCATACCAAACTTAAAAATGCCAAGTACAAACATGCAATTGAAGATAAACAAACAAATCACATATAGTAACTATTGATGGCATCAACACAAACAACGAGTGCCAATGGGCAATACCTATGTCTGAATGAATGACCCTAGCCAGTTCGAAGCAAACTTGACTCAACCTTATCTTGATGTGGAAGAATGCATTTCAGCACTGACTGATTTACCTCAAACTATTTGAGAGGCATTTTCTTGTTGTATGCTCTAATCTACCTCTTGATTTCCTAGACTTACTGCCTCAGTTTCACTCAATTCAAAGTTCAGGTCATCTTAGAATGCGTGAATCTTTAATTGTTTCCTCAAACGCATCCTTTTATCATATTCAAAATTGTGTCATTGCTTCATGGTTAGACTAACTTTCAAGATCAGACTGATAATTATGTGTGCATGTCATGTCACTAGAGTCGACATGAAAAGATATAAATGAAAAAATTACCTAAACAAAAACTGACTAGAACTAACAGAAAATAGGAGATTGCATTAGACAGATGGTGAAAAGGGTTTGAATAAAACAATCAAAATAGACATGGGTTACAACCCTAAAACAATCCTAGATAAAACTAGATGAGTTAATACAACTAAACGAACCAGGAAAAATACGAAAAAGAAGGGTTTGAGCCACAAGACAATATCTGGATTACAACCTTGAAATAACCCGGAAAATAGAAATGACACCAAAATAAACCACCAAAACTCCTCTCTGGCTAGCCAAGAAAGGAGTGTCTTTCCAATTACCAAGCTCGACATCTTATCCACTGGGTTGCACATCAAGATTACGAGGACCTTCACCAATTCCCATTACGTTGACCTTAGCAAATAGATTTTGGGTCCCTTTATCCAACTCGTCCTTAAGATCAACCTCTGGAACCGAGACTGATAAAGTTAAAAACTTTGCAGTAAGTGGCCCTCCAAGGGATTCAGGACAGTTCTTGTATTCTCTTTCCACACAAATCATGTCCACCATATGCGTCTCATTATTAACAGGGAATGGACTTTGGCTAGTATCTGCTGCATTTGGATTTTGCACGGTAATGTCACCTGCATCGATAAGCTTCTGGACTGCACTTTTCAGATGCCAACACTTTTCTATGTCATGCCCCGGGGCATTAGAGAAATATACACACCTTTCATAAAAATCAAAACTCTTTGGAATGCATTTTGGCATTTTTATCTGAATCGGCTTCAACATGTCCAATTGCCTCAGCCTTTGGAACAAACTAGCATATGACTCTCCCATAGGAGTCTTTCAATTCTTCTTTTTCATTTTCAATTTTCCTTTTATCTTTTTTTATTAAAAATCCTAGAATTAAAAATCCTAAAAAAATATATATAAAATTATACTAACTATAAAAAATTATAAAAGTTACTTAATCCTAAATTAAAAGAGAAAAATCAATAAAAAAGATAGATGTAAAAATGAAGCATTTTTTTTGTGATTTTTATTTTTTACAAAATAAGTAACTGTCGATTAATCCTAAAAATATAAAAGTAAGGCCTAAATGTCATGCGTGATATTTTGGTATTTTTTATGACTTAAACGTGCACAAGATAAAAATTCTACGAAATCCTATTAAATGGTAAATAATTAGAAAAATCTATTTTCTTGAAATTTGTAGGAGTATCTCCTATAGGGAAAAAATCACGTGCTTAGAGCTATGAGCCCGCGTCGCATGTATGATTCGCGAGCGGGGTGTTTGTTTAATTAAGTTGACCGCGTCGCATGTATGATTCGCGAGCGGTGTAGTTGAATTTCCATCTCAAAGTTTGTGTTCCCTTATATCGCGTTCGGTATGGTAGCCTATTGGTACATTGTAGCGTCATAGGGAACTTTTGATTATATCGGGGTGGCTTATTACCTTAGCAGTTCGTACTGGGTGAGACGAGATTGTTGGATTTAGGATCAGTGCAATCTGATTAAAGTGAAATACAGTAAGAAGCAAAGATCATTTTTTTTGCAAACCACTAGGCAAGAGCCTATGTCTAGGTTTTTTTATTAATAAAATAAAAAGAAAATACAATAATTAGAAAAAGTACGAATAAGGGGGACAATAGCACCGGTATTGTTACCCATATGCCTTGGCTATATAATCACTCATCTGCGCCTCACATTGCCTTATGATGGCAGCCTCATGTAGAGGATTCATGGTGTTGCTGCTGGCAAAATCTCACGAGGGAATATAATCTCATAGCCGTGTGGATAATTTTCCAAAGGCATAGGACAAGGCAACATAAACCGGGCCAAACCTTACCTTACTAGTCCTACTAAGGCGAAGAAAAGCCTTACCTACTAGCAAGCATGTAAAAAATAAGAACTCGAAAGTACCAAATATTCAATTATCATCACAGAGTTTATAACATACTATGTGATGATATTACACATGATAATAGTTAAAAAGTGATAAAATAATACCATGTAAATTTTTTTGTCTTGGCCCTCTTTCTTGATCTCTGTGCAATCTTCAATTTGTAGCTCTTTGGCTTCTTGTTCCACTGTCTTCAAAAACTCTTCAAACTTTATCATTTCTTTTTTGATTTATTTGACCTTGTGGATGTGGTAGGGAGACTTGCCTTCTACTTTGCATTTATCATTGGTGGCTTCCTAAGAACCACTTGTTATGTTGCTTTTCCATCACAACTATGTTGTCGTTCATGTGCCTTTTTTTTTTGTTTGATCCACTTCACATGTGCCTTGGTGAAAGATCACCCTCCCTAGCTACATTTTTAAAAGAGGCATCCAATAATTCTTCCTCTTCCCCATCTTCATAAAAATCTATATCTGCTTCAATCCCAAACGCATCACTATGATTGTATCCGGATATCACTAATGCGCCTTGATCATTCCTCGGGTTATCAAGAGCTCTCATTGTATCCATATCATGTGAAACAAGAGCGTGAAGGATATTGGTAGGTGTCAAGTTGAATTTTGTAGTCAATGCAATTAAGCATCCATCAGTTCTTGTATTTGCTACTGTCGTGTTCAAATTAGGAATTTCATTGCCCTTCACGACTGTTGTTAGTTGCTGCCCTGTTGTCGAACCTAGAGATCTGTTTTGCTTCTGTCTAGTTGGTACAAACGCTGCAGCATTAGGACTTAGTTTCGTTTTGCTTTGCATAGTTGAAGGAGTACTATAAATCTGCTAAAAAATAGTTATTGCGCCTCCCTTCGTGTTATCATCTCGTCATGTTGACGAACAAGTTTCTTGAGTGTTTTGTTCCTGGGCATCACCAACATAATCTTTACCTTCTTCATACTCTTATGTTTGGTCAACCCATAACTTTCGTGTAGAGCGAATTGCCTCATGAAGCTTCTTTAAAATCTGGAATGGTTCATCACTTAGCTCTGCTTCACTCATCACGTCAGCCCCTTTCTTTTTTGTTTCCGATGATATCATGGATAAAGTTTGTTGGTTTTTTTAAACTTGTGACAAGTTGCCAGATCGATCGAATAATTCATTGCAAGGGATATCACGTTGTGATTTATTCAAACCGACCCCTGCCATGAAATTATTTTTTTTAACCTCTTGAAGAGACATTCCCTTTGTTGGATCTTGTAAAACTCCACGCAGAAATTTCAATGGTATCAAGCCATCCACGATATCAACTCCTAATGCACTTGATTTGGTATAGTTTTTGGAGTTTTTGCACTCATCCGCAATTATCACAATCTTTCCGTTCTCTTTTTTTGAACTCATTAATGTAGCTCGATCTGAACGCTTTATTCCAGATGTTTCAATCAATTCGAATGTTACTGAATTACGACACTCCTCTCTATTCACATCCACTCCTTGCTTGCAACTACAGTTTGGTACCTGTTCTTGCACGCTTGGAGATCTCCAATTTCTAAGCGATCGGTGCACGACTGCTTGCTGCTGATTCTGTCGATGATATGCAACATTTGAAATTTACTGCTGCTTCATCACTTTTGGAGTTGTTTTCTGTCTTGGAAATGTGTTATCTCCATTTTTTGAAGTTGTATCACCGCACTCTAGTTCGAAATTCTTACCATTATAATTCTCTCAATCTATTTGTTCAATAGTTAAGGCATCAAAAGAATTAGTACAAACGTTGTTTTCTGCTGCTATTTTATATTTTGGTTGATCTATAGCTTCACACCTCCCAGTTCCTGTTGTAGTTGCACCGGTTGTGCTTGACAAAAGTCTTTTCTGCCCAACCTGTGCTTTACATTCATGTTCTTACCCCTCATTTTGCACAGTAGTACCTTTCAAAACTGTTTGTTTATCAAGTGTAGCATCAGTTGTGTTACCTAAAACACTCACATCAAGTGTAGCATCAGTTGTGTTATCCAAAACACTCACATCAGCAAAACCTTGCCCCTGCACATGCTTTGTAGTATCAATCATCCCAATATTTTTTTCATTTTCAATTGCATCATTAGATGTACCACTTGCTGGTTTTACAGCCTTATGAAGTGCAGCTACACTAGCTTGAAATCCAGCCCTATTAAAGTTGTGTAAATCTGATCCCACAGAGGTGTACCTCCCAGGCAACACTGTTACACAATCTAGCGCCCCTGCATCTAACCTATCTTGCTTCATATCACCAGGTACCTTACTTATTTTTGCTCGATCGATAGCTTCCTGTAATGCACCACCAATAGCTAAGTACATTCTTGCAAAAACAGTAGAGGCAGGGACATCTCATGAAGGTTTAGGTGGCCCCTTATCTAACTTTAAAGCATCTTCTATAGGAAAACTGGGGCTGTAGCATTTGGTGCTGTTGAATCTTCAATAACACCAGCAGCAGTGCTCCTAACTACTTCACAATTTAAAACAGTTGCAGCATCAGTACTAAGAACCCCTTCACGAATCAAAACCATTGCATCATTAGTGTCTTTTCCAATAACTGTTCCATTGGAACTTTTAGTCATAGCTGCTGCACTAGTCTTCTTATTTACATCATCTCTTTGATGAAAAACAATGGTATTATGTCCATTATTGTTATCTACACTCAGACCCTTGCCTGCACTAACATGTTGCATCTTTTTTGCATTCAAAAATTCCCTCAAATCCCCTTGATATGTTTCTACAGTACCTCGGTCACCTAGTTCTTGAAAAACTTTGACTTCTTCAATCTCAGTATGTTTTTGTGACGTTTTTGAAATATGTCGACATGTTTTCTCATCGTGGCCCTGGTGTTTGCAGCAATTACAATACAAAGGCAGATTATAATACACAATTTCCTGAAAAACTTTAATAATTTTTCGTAAAGTTTTATCCAAACTTTGGATCCTCACACGTTTGGGATGTTTGGTCATCAGATCCAAGATCACCTTTACCCTCGCTGTGCTTGGTCAGGATTTAATTTGCGTTGCTTTAACAATGGCAATAGGTTTTCCAGCAGCAGAGGCGATTGATAACAACTAACGTAATGCAAATAACTTCGGCGATAGATTCAGCAACAAAATCCAAACTACTGCCATTGTAGTTTCTTCGTTTGGATTAAATCCAATTGTCCATGGGAAAACTCTATACTGGTGTTCTTCTCTATTTCAATATAAGTAATTTACTGCACGAGATAAGGCAAGAACATAATCTTCATTTTGGTCAAACCTTAGCAAAATTTGTCTTGGTGCGAGTAAACCACAGAGGTATCGAGATTTAATTCCCAGATGTTTTGGCAGTAACACTCTAAGATCTTTAAGATCTGGCGCACTTGGAGAAATTTTAAAGATGATGGACTAATGTAATCCCTCCTCCCTTGAAAATTCATTCCATTCCTCCATTGTAAAGCTAACAGTTGGCTCACTATGTATGTACTGAATCGGTTTCAATAAGGATTTTATTGCTATTTGCGTTTGTGGTTTGGATTGGATTTGAGCAGCCTATGTTGGTTTAAATAATGATTCTCCCACAGCCAAAGTCTGGGGAGAGAACGATGCATCCGTGGTTGCGTCAAGATGACATCAATGATGAAGCTGAAGCAGAAAGATAAATTTGGGATGCTGCTATAGTAACTTTCATGCTAAAATTCGGATTTGTAGTAGTTGGTCGATTATTAAAGAATGAAATCAACAGGGGATTGTTCGCAAAAAGAAGGGGGTTCTTTTGAGACCAATCTTGTGATGTTACCTTGCCGGACGCCGGAATGATGAGTTGTGAATAGTGCTCGAGTTAATATTCATTATCTTCCTAGATAGTTTCTGTGATGACTTGCAAAGATCATTATTTAGTTAAGAATGAGGTAATGTTTCTTGTCAAGAGTATATACTCGATGATTGGGTGACTCGGCAGTTGATTATGAATTTTTGCACATCTCTTCCATTGTGAAGGCATTGTAAAGGTTAGATTAAGACATGTGTATGTCAGGGGGTGCAATGGGAGCATCAAATTAGTAGAATTTTGATTAGGTTGATCAGAAAAAAGGTTATTGTGGTCCGACGAGTAAAGTGATGCTAGGTGTGAACTCAGCAAGGTTATGTAGCTATGCTTGGGTACAACATGTGGTGATTAATAAGGTGATCTTATGGTGGGAACAGGTCGAGCATGAAATCCCAGATTTTGGAATTTGGCTTTAAGGCGTATCTGCTTGAATAAAAGAGAATATCTTCAGAATTGATCGAGCTAATGTGCTCAACTAAGTTTTGGTAGCACGGGAAGGTGCATGAGAAGTTAAACAGCGATTTCACACCACTCCAGTGTATTTCTCAGCATGTTCGAGGACGAACGTATATTTAAGTGGGAGAAAATATAACGACTCGACCGGTCGTTTTGAGCCCTAGCGTGTCATTCAGCAATCTGAGTCCATGAGCAGCTTCATTTCAGGTATTATGACTTGTACGCGTGGTCGGAATTGAGTTTTGGGAAATTCGAAGTTGATTTGGAAAGAGAATTCTCATTTCAGAGGCTTAAAGTTGAAAGAATTAACTAGGATGGGATTTTTGAGTAAACGACCTCAGAATTAGGATCTAACAATTCCAGCAGGTTCATATGATGATTTCAGACTTGGGCATATGCCCGGTTCGGGTTTTGGATAACCCAGGAGTGTTTAGGCGCCTATTGAGGAAGTTAGCAATTTAGAAGAAATTTCATATGTTTTTCTTGAAGTGCATTTCAGTGTTATCGATGTCCGTTTGAGATTCTAAGACTGCAAATACCTCCATATGGTGATTCTGGAGTTGGGGGCGCGATCGGAAGTAAATTCGAAGGTCCATAGGTCATTTTGAAGTCATTTGGCTAAAGATAGAAAATTGAAGGTTTTGAGAAGTTTGACCGAAAGTGGACTTTTTGATATAGGGGTCGGAATCTGATTCCAAAAGTTGGAGTAGGTGCGTAATGTCGAATATGACTTGTGTAAAAAATTTGAGTTCAATCAGACGTGATTTGATAGGTTTCGGCATCGAATATGGAAGTTTGAAATTCTAAAGTTCATTAAGCTTGGATTGGGGTGTAATTCATGGTTTTAGCGTTGTTTGATATGATTTGAGGCCTCGAGCAAGTCCATAATGTGTTTTGAGATTGGTTGGTAGGTTTGATTGAGGTTCCGGGGGCTTCGGGCGCGTTTCAGATGCTTAACGGATCGATTTTCACCTTGTGAGGATTGCTGGTTTTTTGGTATAAGTGCAGCAGGTGTTTACTCTATGCGATCGCGTGAGAGGGTCTGCGATTGCATAAAGTAAGAGTGAGGTAGCTGGAATTTTGCCTATGTGATCGCAGGAGGTGCAATGCAATTGCGAAGGAGGAGGGCTGAGGCTTATGCGATCGTAGGTCTGGTGATGCGATCACATATTGTGAGTTTGGAGGTTGTGATGCGTTTGGCCTGTGCGAATGCGGGAGCTTGCATGCGAACGCACAAAATGATTTTGGGAGGCAGCATAGTTGGCCTATGCGATCGCGGAGCATGGTTTGCGATCGCTTATGAGGGTCACCTGGGCAGCGTTCTTTTAAAAATCGGGTTTTGGCTCATTTCACTTCATTTTCTTCCATGGGAGCTGATTTTGGAGTGACTTGGGAGTTTCATTTTCATCACCAAGCATGAGATAAGTGATTTCTACTGGTTTTAAGTTAAATACAAAGTTTATATATGGATTTAGACATTGAAATTAGTATAAACTTAAGATTTTGGTGGAAAACCTAGGAATTTACATTTCTTGGAATTTAACCACGATTTTGGGTATGGAATTTAGAGAAAATCATATCTTTGAGTTCGTGACTTTATGGGTAAACCTTATCTTCGAAAAAATTTCGGATTCCGGGCACGTGGTCTCGAGGGAATTTTAGTCAACTTTTTGATCGGAGTTAGGAATTGCTATAAATTAGATTGTAATGAATATTTGAGCATATATTAATGGATTTGGGTAACCGTTGGCTAGTTTTGGAGCGTGATTCATCAAGTAGAGTCTTTGGAAGGGCGTGGAATGCCGGTTATGGATCTTCTGAGCGAGGGGAGTCTCGTTTTTGACCTTGTAAGAGGGAATTGTCCCCATAGGTGAAATAATTAATTATGTGCTCCTAATTGCGGGGGCTACGCATGCACGAGATGATTAGAGTCCATGCGTAGCTACTATTATGCTATTGTCCGGGTAGTTAGGACCGAAAAGAATGTTATACTTGGACTATTTATGCACTCATTGATAGCTTTAATTTCTTATATCACCTTGGATTAGTAAATGAATTTAAAAAGGAATTAAACATCATTTTTCCTGAATTGTTAAAAGAGAAATTATTTTATTTTGATAAATATCCCCCGATAAGTTCTTAATTGACTGATTAAGCATGTATCTCTATGTGTACCTGCGTCGCATGCATGATTTGCGAGCAGGGTATGTATTTATTTATGGAACAGGCCGAACGCCTCAGCAAATTAAATAGATACATCTATAGGCGCGTCATCGACCCTCGACAAGTACACAATTTATTTCTATTGGATCGGGCCGTCACCTCGGCATAATATGTGCATTCTTGTATTGCTTATCCCGAAACTTATTGAACTTGATATTGCCTTTTTATGGCCACTATAAACTATAAAGATAATGAAAAGTAAACCTTGGAATTTTATTGTTATTTGAGAAGGTGTTACCTGTTTCCTTGGTTTATGAGATATAAAATCCTAGGTAAATCCATGTTATCCTCACATCTTCACCATATTATTATTGGACCACTAGTAAGTGTCGAAGTTGACCATCTCTTCTCTACTTCTTCGAGATTAGGTGGGATACTCATTGAGTACACGTTGTTTACGTACTCATACTACACTCCTGTGCATTTTTGTTGCACAGGTATATGTAACCCTAGTGGCCTACTGAGCGTAGCAGCGCGGATGATTCTGGGACTCGGTGAGTTGCATTATTCGAGGAGACCCGCAACTAGTATAGTCCCTTTTAGTATATTGTATTTATTTCTTGTCCACTGTATTTTCGGAAGGATGTTGTATTTTATTTCCCTATCTGTAGATGCTCATGCACTTGTGACACCAGGTTCTGGGAGGATTTTTGGATTATTCACTATTAAGTCTTTTATCAACTTTATGTTCATTTTTTTTGTAAATTTTTTATTATCTAATATTTAACGTATAAGAAAAATAATTTCCTCAAATACTAAAACTGGAATTTAATTATGCATTCTTGGTTGGCTTGCCTGACAGCGGTGTCCGACGCCACCACGACCCATAGTGAATTTTGGGTCATGACAGAAAATACCAAAAATAGTTCCAAATTTAGTTTTTTGTTTTTGTTTATAATATTAATAGTTTATCAAAATCAATTAAAAGGTTTTATGTTTTTTATAGGTATTTAAATTGATTTTTTATCCTTTTCTTAGCCAAAAAATGCTAACCCTACAAAAACGTGACACCAACCGCCCAACATCCTTCAGCCATTCCACCTTGAACCTTAGAAAACATTGAAAACCCTAGAGACCCTTGAACGTCATCTTCAACCTTAAACACAACACAAAACCTAGGAGACCACCTAAACTTCATTCCAAACACCATAGCCGCCGACGCCGACGCCCCATCGCTCAGCCAAGCCACTATTCTCGTCGCCAGTGACTCTTCAACCAATGACCCTGATCTCCACCTCCTCCCTGCCAAAAAATCATCGGAAATCCATTAACATAGACCACCAACAGTCTCCCACCTCCCTTTCTCGCCCTTACCCCAAATAACCCCCCAATCTCTATAGCCGCCACCGTCTCTCACAACCGCAACCAAATGACAACCAAACGACCCCCTATTTTTTTCTTCGACCAGCGGCAACAACATAGCCATATCTCGACCCCAGCCCACTGGAAAACACATCCAAACATCCATACACAATAACACCGTCACCCTCATTAACACGCCAAAAAACTCGCCGTACTCCTCCTCTTCAATCTAGAACAAGTGGCCAATAGAGGGGCGAAGAGAAGGGATTTTGGTTTAAAATCAGAAAAATTAAAAGAAAAATACATATTTCTGCTTCTTCACTTTACGATTTCGGATTTTGTTCAAATGGATATTATCTAAGGTTGCCGTTCAGGCTTCTAGTCCAGCGTTTCAAATTCAACGGATAGAATTTTTCATCTCTGTTGTTGTTCAAGTTTCGCATTTGGTTGAGTTCCGATCAATTTTTCGTTGGTTGGTGCCGTTCTTTTAAAACTTTGCACATTCAAACATAGGTTAATTAAAAGCCCATTCAAGTTCCATTCCTATCTTTAATATCTCGCCTCCTGACATTTGTTACATATGCGTTTGAATGGTGTATGCATATATTTTCCATGACTATCCGTGATATTTTTGATCTTGTGATGAATTTAGCTAATTAATACGTTTCGACATTACTGATTTCATCAAATGGTGTTGGATCTTAAATTGAAAAAGGAGTGATAATTCGAAAGCTTATTTGGAATGGGTTGTTGGTTAAAAGTAAAAGAGATTTAGGTGTAGGATAAATTATATTGACCTTTTATTCTTGTCTATTTACTTCTTTGCTAGTAGCATGTTTAGGCCGGCCACACTTGGGTAGGTAAGCCTTAGGATTTTTGTTGGTCTCGAGGCGAGAGGTCATTCCCTTAGTTAAATTTATCGAGGGAATGCCCCAAAGGATTTGTAGATGTTTTATTCCGGGGAATGCCCCGAAGAACTTTGTAAATATTTTTGGAGTCCTTGATGAGCATTGTGGAGAAATCATAGAATAGGCTAGTTTAGGATTCTTCTTTTCTTTTTTCTCGTTACATTTTCTTTTACTAGGTGGGCACGACCTCGAGCTTCTTTGATTATTTATTTTCTTTTGCGTGTTTTTACCTCAATTTGAATATTTCAAAAGCCAACTTGATCGAGTTACGAGACTTGGGAAGTGCCTTACACCTTCTCCCTGAGTCAAATGAACTCCCTTACCCGAATCTCTAGTGCAGACTTAGTTTTAAAGTCTCAAGTGTTTTGAAAGGGAAAAAAATCTTTTTTAGAAAAATGGTGACCTGGCACACCGAAATCAAAGTCAGGTGGCGACTCTAAGTTATTTTCCTTTAGAATACAATTTTTGTCATTTTTAATTAAAACCCCTTTTAAGCTTTACAAATCTTTTTATTATTTTTAAGAGGGTTTAGTGAGGTTTGTAAAAAAGGGGTGTGACACTTCATAAATAAATGAAAATCATTCAATACATAAGCACAACAAGGTATTTAATCCACACTTTAACTATGAATATTTCCATAAACAAGATTCAAGTATTGTAAATAAATAATAAACACATAAATATTCAACACAATTCAAGAAAATGAAGAAATAAACATAAATGGGCAAGAAATCCTTAACCACAAGCTTGGAATCTTTAAAACCCAAGTGAGTGTGCTAACCCTATCTTCGAGACTTGTTCTCTCTAGTAATAAGAACTGAAAATATGCCAAAAGATGCTTAAAAATGAGCTGCTTTGGGTATCAAATGGTTTGGAGTCAAAATTGTGAATTTCTAGAACTTCCCATATTTTTCGCCCTTTTTCTTCTTCGCGCTCGCGAGTATACCTTCATGTTTGTGAAGATTTGTGTTTCATGAGCTTCGCGTTCGCGTTCACACGTTTGCGTTCGTGAAGGTTTGAAGTACTGATTCTTCACGTTCGCGTTTGGTCCTTTGCGTTCGTGATAGTCTGGCTTCCTGCTTCTTCGCGTTTTGCGAAGAGTAAATCACTAGGCAAGTTCTCATTGTCCATTTTAGCTCCTTTTTGACTTGTTTTTACTTGGTTTCTTCACCATTACTTCTAAATCACATACAACATGTAAAATAAAAGTAAATGACATTGATCACATGATTTTATCACTCAAACATAGCAAAAATATAGGTTTAAAGACAAAATAAGTTGGTGAAATACCAACTTATCACATGGCCACTCTCAAGTTGGACGAGTTATTTGGAAATCTCACTGCCTATGAACTGATAAGGCAAACCATGAAAATGGATGCTCCCAAGAAATAAAGGAGCATGGCACTTAGAATTTTTGAACGTGCAGAGCTAGAGAAATATGAAATGGCTATGATCACGAGGGACTTAAAGAAGTATCTAATGAGAGGAAAGGTTTCTTTAAGTGGTGCAAATTACAAAAAACCAAGGGTCCCTAAAAAATAGACCAATGAGGGTTGTTACAATGTGGTAAGACCAACCATATGATAAAAAATTATCCTTAATGGGAAATTAAATGGAAGAAGGAAAGGGTTGAATGAAGAATCAGGAAGAAGGAACCGGTTCATCCCAATAAAAACAAAGGATCAACGAAAGCTATGGTTGTTGTATGGGGAGAAAGCTCAGATGAGGAATTAGAAGATAAAGATTGATATGAACAAACACTTATGGACACTGGAGAATCAGATGATGAAGAAGAGGTAAGTTTGATTCATCTTGAAGATAAGATTAAATTTTTGTCTAATGAATGGCTACCTGAGTTACTTCTAGATTTCATTGATGAGTCTAAGGTCATAAACAATAAAAAGGAATAGTTGTCTAAGGAACATGTAATCTTGAAAGCTAAGTGAAAGAATCTGGAACTCAGGGCTAGTGAAAGTGATAGGAAAAATACTGAGTTGAAGAACCAGGTTCTTGAATTTGACACCACTGGGTTAGAACTTAGATGTAAAAATTTAAAACTGAAATTAGGAACAAGAAAAAAGTAAGATGATCACATACACCTCATCTTAGAAGAAAATTTAGGAAAAATGAAGAATGAGTTGTACAAAAAGGATGAGCAGATAAGAGTCCTAAAATAAGATCTAGGCAAGGTTAAGCATGAACTAGACAGAACTTGCAAGTGGAATAAGTCCTCTGATGCACTAACTTGGCTACAAGAACATCACTGTAGCAATAAGAGATGACTTAGTTATGGGACTCCTGCATCTAAGTGGGATCCCAAAAGCAAGTATATCACACTTTCCGAGAATAAAATTTGCACACATTGTGGTAAGACTGGCCACTTTTAAAGTGAATGTACTGCAAAACAAAATGCTAGTCAAAAGAACAAAACCTTTGTTCAAGGGAAAAATAGGCTACCAGGATGGACTAAAAAGAATTTAGTTAACCCTTTTGCCTATAGGAAGGGACCAAAACTAGTTTAGGGTCCTAAGACTAACCCCTAATTTTCTTTTGCAGGTCAAAGTGAAGAGGAGTAGCCAAATATGTTACATGGATAGTGGCTACTCAAATCATATGACTGGAAGTAAGAACCGGTTGTTTTCACTCGAGAACCTAAAATGAGGTAATGTCTCCTTTGGAAATGGTACGAAAGGTGAGATCATTGGGGTTGGAAAGGTAAGTAAGAAAGACTCAAATTCCATTGAGAATTTCTACTTGATAGATGGCTTGAAATATAGTTTAATCAGCATATCACAACTGTGTGACAGAGGTAATTTGGTAGCATTCACCTCTACCTAATGTTTTGTGATAAATCTTACCACTCAAAAGATTGTTTTGCAGGAAAAAGAGTGAACAATATTTTCATTATGGATTTGTCCACCCTTTTAGAAAATGAACTCACTTGCTGAAGTGTGTTAGACAATGATCCCCTCCTTTGGCACAAAAGACTTGGTCATGCAAGTCTAAATCAACTCAACAAATTAGTCTCTAAGTACTTGGTGATAGGGTTTCCTAACAAAAAGTTTAAGGAAGACAAAGTTTTAGAGGCTTGTGCAAGGGGGAAGTGGGTTAGATCCACTTTAAAAGTAATAAAGTGGTAAGCACGACCAGGTCGATGGAACTGGTTCAAATGGATCTTTGTGGTCCAATGAGAACATTAAGCAGAGGTGGTAAAACATATGTTATGGTACTTGTTGATGACTACTCTAGGTTTACTTAGACATTGTTTTTAACATCTAAGGATGAAGCATTTGACATGTTTACTTCCTTTGTTAGAATAACTCAAAAACAACTAGGTAATCAACTTGCATCAATTAGGTCTGATCATGGAATTGAATTAAAAAATGCTAAGTTTTTTGAATTTTGTGATGAGCATGGAATAGATCATAATTTTTCTGCCCCTAGGATGGAGTAGTTGAAAGAAAGAATAGGACACTTGAAGATATGGCTAGGACTATGCTTCTTTCTAGTGAACTGGCCCATAGCTTCTGCGCAGAAGCTATAAACACTACATGTTACATCATTAATAGGTTCATGACTAGACCTCTTGTAGAGAAGACTCCCTATGAGTTACTTAAAGGGAGAAAACTTATATCCCATCTTAGGGCATTTGGTTGCACGTGCTTTGTGCACAATAATGGAAAGGACTCCCTAGGTAAGTTTGATCCCAGAAGTGATGAAGGAGTATTCTTGGGATATTCTTCATGTAGCAAAGCTTATAAAGTGTACAATAAAAGAACTATGCGTGTAGAAGAAAGTGTACATATAGTTTTTGATGAAACTAACATTCTTTTTGAGAGACAGGAACATGAAGATAAAGCGATTAGGCTGGTAAAAAAATTAAGTGAAGTCACAACTCAAGCTAAAAATGCACCAAAAAAAGGAACCGGTGATGGAATAGGTTCTTCCATCCAGGGCAAACTAACAAGGAAACTGAACAAAGGAGAAATGAATTTAATTCCCAAATGAAACATGTCCATGAGCCTGTTCCTCAGCAACAGAACATGGGAGAAATATCAAACAGAAACCAGTTGGTTGTGAAACTTTACAAGTATCAAAGTTCTCATCCCATTGAGAAAATAATTGTTGATCCATCCTCTGGAGTTAAAACTAGATCTCAATTAAAGAATTTGTGCACTTTTGACGCTTTCTTATCTCTTATTGAACCTAAAAATATTGCTGAAGCTTTGCAGGATGCTGACTGGATGAATGCAATACAAGATGAACTCAATCAGTTTGAAACGAGTCAAGTTTGGCATCTGGTTACAAGACCCAAGGATAGATCAGTAATTGGCACTAAATGTGTCTTCAAAATCAAACTTGATAAAGATGGAACTGTTATAAGGAACAAGGAAAGGTTGGTGGTCCAAGGTTATAGCCAAGAGGACGACATGGACTATGATGATACCTTTGCTCCTGTTGCAAGATTGGAGGCAATAAGACTCCTCATAGCATTTGCAGCACACATGGAATTTACCCTTCACCAGATGGATGTGAAGAGTGTCTTCCTAAGTGGATACTTAAAAGAAGAAGTATTTTCCAAACAACCTCCAGGGTTTGAAAGCAAGGAGTGTCCAGATCATGTATGTAAACTGGACAAGGCACTCTATGGACTCAAGTAGGCTCCTAGAGTATGGTATGAACGACTATCCAAAATCTTGCTTGAACATGGATACAAAAGAGGTAAGATTGACAATACTCTATTCTTGAAGGAAAAATGTAAGAATCTACTAGTAATACAAATATATGTTGATGACATAATTTTTTGGGCAACCACTAAAAAACATAGTAAGGAATTTGCTAAATTAATGGGGAGTGAATTTGAAATGAGTATGATGGGTGAGCTTAACTTCT
>MU706137.1:22529-33993 GCA_026770625.1 Nicotiana glauca
AGTGAGGATCAAGGTTACAGCTTGGTAATGACTATGATGTCACAGCCTCGAATGAGCAAGGAAATGGTTGAATGATTAGAGTAAATTGGTATTGGCTTCCGAGTCACCGAAGATCGGTGTTTTGTGAGAAAGGCTTTACGTCCTGGTTAAGAATTCTTGATCGCTTTTCAGCATTGGTGCAGTTGGTGGTTAGGATGTGCAGACCCATTAATTAATTTGGAAGGTTGTGGGAGCGTGTCCCATAGGAAGATTGTATAAGTGTAGCATGTAGTCACTTGATTGATTAGAGATTTAAACCAAGTATGAGGATTTTGGTAATATCTTCGATTTGAGGATTTAGGCCTGGAGGGCACTTTGTTTATTGGGATATGAATGGAGGAGGTTGCTCCGGTTATAACGGTTGTTCTTATATGTTATTAGGAAGAATGAGTTACTATGAACCTTTGAAAGGTTATTAGCCAAGTTGGTGCAATCAGAAATCGGCTTGAGATCAGTGGATTGATTTATATGTGAACAGGGCTTTATATCGGGCCAGTTTTTTGTTCGTTTCAGCGAGCGTTCCCTATGGGGGGAACAATCGGCGTGTTATTCTATCATCAGCTATTCCAGATAATGATGTATTGCGCCGTATGAGTTGTGAAACGGCTTGGTAAATTTTTTATGTGTTGAGGTTCCACGTAGCGGTGGTGTTATGTGAGCAGGATGGCTCTTGAGATTCAGATCTTGTATCGCACCTCAGTTGTGCTTGAGTTTTGTAGCCTATAGCGCTATATGTTTCCTCAGGGATGGTGTTATGCACTTAGCGTGCTTGCGATCGAAATTCGATGTTTTGTTGTAATGAGCAAGTTAGCTCGATGTGTATCCCCTTATGTGAGTTCTACGTGTGGATCGGGTGGCACGCCGCCATAGTGATATTGTGAGGATTGGATGGCACGCCGCCATGGTTATATTGTGAGGATCGGGTGGCACACCGCCATGGTTATATTGTGAGGATCGGGTGGCACGCCACTATGGTTATATGGTGAGGCTCGGATGGCACGTCGCCATGGTTATGCTCTGTGGATCGGGTTGCACGCCGCAACAGTGTGATGATGAGTGTAGCTTTCTATATGCTAATTTTGTATGTCCTACTTCCTAACTTCTAAGGAAAGTCCGTAGTAGGGAGGAAGTTAGGTAATTCCTTCCATAGTTCATTTTCCTCTTGTATCATATCCTAATCGGTAGCCTATTGGCACATTGTGGCATCATATGGGACTCTTGATTATGTCCGAGGTGGCTTATTTCCTGAGTAGTTCGTACTGGGTGAGACGAGATTATCGGACTTAGGATCAGTGCAATCGGATTATATGAAGTATATTAAGGAGCAAAGATCATAATTTGGTTCAGAATGTGGTAATGATTCTTGTCGGAGGTATAGACTCAATGATCTGTTGATTCGGCAGTTGGTTAAGAATTTTGGCGTATCTCTTCCATTGCATTAGTGTTATAAAGGTTAAAGCAAGACCTATGTAGGTCATGAGGTGCAATGGGAGCATCTGATTCGTTGGAATTGGGCTCTAAGGCTTAATAGCCTGAATAAAGGGGAGTATCTTCAGAATTTATCGAGCTAATGTGCTCAGCTAAGTGGTGGTAGCACGGAAAGGTGTATAAGGTGCTAAACAGTGATTTCAGACTACTTCGGTATAGTTCTCATGCACGTTCGAGGACGAACGTATGTTTAAGTGGGAGAGAATGTAACGACCCGATCGGTCATTTTGAGTACTGGCACTCCGTTCAGCAGTCGGAGGCCATGAACAGCTTTATTTCAGGTATTATGACTTGTACGCGTGATCGGAATTTAGTTTCGAGAAGTCCGGAGTTGAATTGGGAATAGAATTCTCATTTCGGAAGCTTAAGTTGAAAGAAATGAATTGGGATTGGAATTTTGAGTAAACGACCTCGGAATCGGGATCCGAAGGTTCCAGCATGATCATATGAAGATTTCGGACTTAGGAGTATGCCCGGAGTGGGTTTTGGATAACCCTGGAGCGTTTTGGCGCATATTGTGGAAGTTAGTATTTTAGAAGAAATTTCATAAATTTGGTTTGAAGTGCATTTCGATGTTATCAACGTCCGTTTGGAATCCCGAGACTGTGAATAGCTCCGTATAGTGATTCTGGAGTTGGGGGCGCGATCGGAAGTGAATTCGGAGGTCCGTAGACCATTTTGAAGCCATTTGGCTAAAGATAGAAAGTTGAAGGTTTTTGGAGAGTTTGACCGGGGGTTGACTTTTTGATAAATCAAATTCCGGAAGTTGGAGTAGGTCCGTAATGTCAAATATGACTTGCCTGCAAAATTTGAAGTCAATCGGACGTGATTTGATAGGTTTAAACATCGAAAGTAGAAGCCGGAAAGTTCAAAGTTCATAAACTTTGGATTGGAGGTCGATCGATGATTTTAGCGTTGTTTGATGTGATTTGAGGCCTCGAACAAGTCCGTAATGTGTTTTGGGATTGGTTGGTATGATTGGTTGGGGTCCCGGGGGGCCTCGGGTGGATTCCGGGAGGTTAACGGATCGAAATTGGAAATTTGGAAGGCTGAGTGTGCTGCTTCTGTCATAACCGCATCTGCGGTTCTTGGACCGCATAAGCGGGACCGCAAATGCAGTCTTTAGCTCGCAGAAGCAGAAAGGGAGGCAGGCCCAGGTAGCCGCAGAAGCGGCCTGGGGACCGCATGAGCGGTTCCCCTTATGCGGCCCCCAGACTGCAAAAGCGGTCAGCGCCCTTTTAGCGACACCCGCATAAGCGGCCAAAATGTCGTAGAAGCGACACCCGCATAAGTGATCATATTGTCGCAGAAGCGGAAATTTGCTGGGGGCAGTGACTTGTTTTAAACGGGATTTTGGGTCATTTTCCCCATTTTGCATGGCTTGGGGGCGATTCTTAGAGAGCTTCAAGGAGAGATTTCATCACCAATGTTGAGGTAAGTTACCCCTATTTATTTCCAAGTTAAATACAAGACTATATCATGGATTTAAGCATGAAAATTAGAGTAAATATTGGGGTTTTGGTTGGAAACCTAGGAAATTGTAATCTTGGATTTTAGCCACGATTTTGAGTATGGAATTAGGAGAAAATCATATATTTGAGTTCCTAAGGTCATGAGTAGCTTTTATCTTCGAGAAATTTTGGATTCCGGGCACGTGGGCCCGAGGTATTTTGGTCATTTCACTAAACGGAGTTGGGAACTTGTATAATCTGAATTGTTAACAAGTATTTGAGTATATTCTCATTAGTTTATCGTTAATTGGCTAGTTTTGGCGCATTGTGCGTTGGCTCAAGCTTTCGGAAGGATGTAGAATGCCAAATTGCGAGTCTTCGGAGCGAGGTGAGTCTCCTTTCTAATTCTGTAAGGGGGAATTTACCCCATAGGTGAGTAAAATGGTTATGTGCTCCTATTTGTGGGGGCTACGCACACACGAGGTGACGAGAGTCCATGCGTAGCTACTATTATGCTATTGTCCGAGTAGTTAGGACTCAAAAGCGTGTATACGTTGATGAATTGTGAACGCATTGGTAGCTTGAATTGCTTAACTCACATCGAATTAGTAAGTAAATTTCTAAAAGAATTAAACTTCATTTTTTAAATTGTTAAAGGGGAATTGGTTTTATTTGAATAAATATTTCCCGATTAGTTCGTATGTGACTGATTGAGCATGTACTTTATGTGTGCCTGCGTCGCATGGATGATTCGCGGGCAGGATATGTGTTAAATTATGGAACGGGCTGAACGCCTTGGTGATAATAGATGCATCTATGGTTCGTGCCGCTCGACCCTCCGCAGTGCACAATTTATATTCTGTTGGAGCGGGCCATCGACCTCGGCGTGATTTGCGCATGTTTATCTATTACTTGGAAATTTGTAAATGTGGAATTGGCTTTACGTGGCTTTATATGAACTGATGAAATTATAAAGAATAAACCTTAGAAGCCCTTGATTTATTATTGGAGGTATTTACCTGTTTTCTGGCTTCACAACTTGAACTTTTATATAAATCCATGATTTCTCTCGCACTTTTAGAATATTGCTAATTGACCTCTAGTGAGTGTCGGAATTGGCCATCTCGTCTCTACCCCTTCGGGATTAGGCGGGATACTCACTGAGTACACATTGATTACGTACTCATACTACACTTCTGTGCATTTTTGTTGCACAGGTACTTGATGCATTAATGGCCTACTGGGCGCAGAAACACGGACGATTCGGGGACTAGATGAGTTGCAGTATGCAAGGCGGCCCGTAGCTCTTTAAAGTCCTTTCTAGTAACTGTATTTATTTTCTGTCCATTGTATTCCGGACGGATGTTGTGTTGTATTTTATGTGTTTATCAGTAGTTGCTCATGCACTTGTGACACCGGGTTTCTGGGAAGGTTTCGGTAAATCTTTGTACCGATTGGTATTATTTAAGTTTGAATTCAGGAAAAATGATCTTATTATATGTGAAATAGAAGGAAAAACCTTAGATTTTCAAAGGTATTAAAAGAGGGAATTAATTGGTAATCTAATTGGCTGGCCTGACAGCGATGTCCGGCGCCACCACGACCCTTAGTGGATTTTGGGTCGTGACAAAATCGGTCCATTTCAGCAAGCTTCTTCAAAAGCTTCGACTAGTCAAACAACAAAGGTATTAACCAGTGCAGATTATGCAATGAAGGTCCCAGAGTCCTTCGCTCAAGCAGTTAATCCTCATACGCCATCAAAAGGAGAGGAAAAAAGTCCTGTTTCCTCATAAAATGAAACATTTGAATTAATCCCAAAAGAACTAATTAAGGTTATAGCCCTAGAAAAAGGTTACGAAAATTATGACCTTACCGACCTAATACGACCCTGTTATACAGACAGGAATTACGTAGAAACTAGTGACCCTCTGAAAACTAGGAGGTACTACGAATTAATACTAACCGATACCAAATCAGTTTCATTTGAACACACCCTCTTCGACGAAAGAGACCCTACAGGAATCAGAATCTCCAAATTCACCATCCATAGGGTAATAAGCCCTTTTGAATAGGGAATGGATCATATGCATACCCCTATAGGATTATCAGTTCAGTATAGGCCTCAAACCTATAATTTTAAAGATTATATGGATGCTTGGTTTAATTTCCTATTCCTTCGTCCCAAAACCCATACATGGTTTGTCAAATATACAGAGCAAGCCCAAAAATCGGTCATACCTAGATGGTTTTATGACTGGTGGAATTTATTCGGTGGAACAGAGCAAACAATGCCCAGAAGTTTCCACATGCATTATGAGAGATCCCAATTAGAAAACGAAATCTCTACCCTTCCTAACCATATAAAATTATGCAAATACTACTTTGCCAAAAGAATATCCTTTATTATTAATTGTTCATTCGACATAGAGCAAATTGACCGGATTAAATATTTAGTAAAAACCCCTAAAATCAAAGGATGGATCTCGGAGATTAAAGGAACCAGGAAATCCAAGTCAGTCAGAACGGAATCAAGTAACCCCCAAAATGAGTTAAAAAGAAACTCTTTGATATGATAGTAAACATTGATCCTACAAATACGATACAAATACAGGCAATGCTAGAAGCATCTTCCAGCTCATCATCCGCAGAAAGCAAAAAAAATGGTGATATGGAAGACTTAGACGGAATAGCACAAGCCTATGCCAGTACAAACAACTAGACAACGACATTTGCCTCTTCAGAAAAGGAGACAACGACATTTGCCCCATCAAAAAAGAAGACAATGACATTTGCCCCTTCAGAAAAGAAGACACTTGCCCCTTCAAAAATCTGCGAACATTTTTAACATCAACTACTTATACTTAACTACAATATATCAAATTAAACAACAAAAGCCTATCAACGAACATAAATCTGCGAACATTTTTATTTCAACTTCTCTTCTCAGTTACATCAAAGTGAGCTCATAAATGTGTATCTGGATTTGAAATCAAGAAAGAGCAGAAGAACAAGAAGAAAGTCAGCAGCAGCAATACAACAGTAGCAGCAACAGAGCAGTAACACCAACAGAAACAGATAACCAATAGACCATGGGAAGGACTTCAAGCAATGCAGCAACAACTTAAACCAAAACTCAACGACCAAAACCAATCAACCTCAAACCATAGGATGCAATTTTTCAAAACAAAATCCAGTTCCGGATTCACACTTAACCAAATAGATACAGAACAGAGTCTCAAACTACTCAAAATATTTCAGATTTGAAAATGAACTGAAAGTTTGTTCAAAGGGTTGATGAAACAGTAACCTAACACTCTAGACTCAGGCTCAAACACTCTCAAAATTGAATCCTTACAAGCTTTCTGAACTGTTTTTTTTTAAAACTGACTAAAGACTCTCAAATTCATCCAAAAGCCCCCCTTTTCTCTAAGGTCTGCCCTGCATTTTATACCCAAAAACATCCTTCTTTTCCAGCCTGTTTTATCACTCAGCCTTATTAAGAAATGTATTTCCCATGTTATTCCCTGCACCACTACCGATTTGTCCCGCCTGTTATTAAACAAACATGTATATGGGGCAGCCTGAATATTAAATTCAGGCGTGCCTGACAGCACATGGCCTCCACTCAATCCCAACATTTTAATTCAGTAACTAACGGATTCAAATAACAACTAGAAACAAACAACAAATTCATGACATTTAAACTGACCAAGCAATTCAATCCTATGTTATTACTGACTATGCAATGAACTAATCTCTAAACTAAGCATTCGGGTAGACTAAGCAATTTAACATTGTGATGCACTAATCTCATGCGAACAGACTGACTTGGTTCAATCACAGAATCAACCAGAAACGAAGCAGGAGAAGAAGAAGCATGAAAATTAAACGAAAAGATAACAAAAGAAAAGATAATTGAAAAATACCCGAAACTCAGGTGGACCAAATATTGGAAACTCCTCGTCTCTTTGCCTTGGACTGAAACGGACAATAATCGTGTGTTTCCATATATTGGAAACACACGACTAAGGTCTAATTCAGTCCAAAAACTTCACAAAAGTTGCACACATGCCTTTCCTTTATCAGTGTTTTGCATTATGGTGCATCCCACTTGCTTGTTCAAGTATCTCTCCAACAGTAAGCATATGAATGCGATATCAGGTAGTGCAAGTCCGCACACAAGTCAGCCCCTCGGGCACAGCACTCTATTTACCATTAACACCAGGGTATCTGGTACACAGTGCAAGAAATAGCATGGATGCCAATGATATGAGAGTGTTGAATGTCATGCCACGTAGTACAAACAGGAATCAATGCGTGAACGCAATGCAATGCACATGACCGCTGCAGCGTACAACCCGATCCATTTGGATACCCGCGCTCACTGTGGGGGTTCAGACTCCGGAGGGGCTCCTATAGCCTAAGCACAATATCAATATCACACCACTGCGGCGCGCAGCCCGATCCATGCACAGTCCAGAAATGCACATAAGCCCCTTGGGCAATAGTAAAATAGCAGTTCTTAGCTCGAAACGTCAGTAAAATATCATTTAAGTTTTCAGATCTTAGAAAGATAGCTGAATTTACAAAACAGTATTTAGAACCTTGGACTGAGATCAAATAATATGCAACGTAATGCAAAAACAGTGATATCAATCCCTGAAGGATTCAAATAATCGGCACGAAGCCCAAAACATGGCAATCAGCCTAAATCATGATAGCATCAAGTAGTTTTCAGCCAATCACGCAGTAAAATCAACAACCGGGATGGACCAAGTCACAATCCCCAACGGTGCTCTACCCCACGCTCATACCTGGCGTGCAAGTCACCACAATACAGCACTATGATATGCAAATCCGGGGTTTCAAACCCTCAGGATATCATTTACAAGTATTACTCACCTCGAACCGGTGAAATCTCTAGCTCGCGATGCCTTTGCCCCTCAATTCAGCCTCCACACACGTCGAATCTAACCAAAATCAGAGCGAATGCATTACAATATGCTAAGGAAGCAATATCCAATCGAAAACAATCGAAAAATATCAAGAATCTCGAAACTAACAAAACCCAAGCTCCGAGCCCGCTTCTCAAAAAAATACAAACCTCACATTACCGGATTCCTCATCTCGCCACGAGGCCGTACATACCAAGAACTTCCAAATTCGAGCTCAAATGACCTATCAAATTCCAATTTGAAATATTAAAACTCAAGCCCTAGCTTTACCTCTTTTTAATGAATTTCCACCAATTTCCATGTTAATTCTACCATAAACTTGAATAATTAGGCCAAGGAACTTACCTCCAATCATTAACCCTTGAATCCCACTTCAAAATCGCCTCCAAGCTCTCTAAATCGCTCCACAAAGGAGGAAAAATGACATAAGCTCGCGGATGAATTAATGATATAAACCCTTCTGCCACAGCGATTTTTTGCTTCTGTGGTTCTCAAAATCACTTCTGCGGTATCGCTTCCGCGTCCAAATATCCGCTTCTGCGGTTTTCACTTAAATTTACCCACGACCGCTTATGCGATAAGAAACTCGCTTCTACGGCCAAAAGTCCGCTCCTGCAGACACACTAATGCGGACCAGGTTCCGCTTCTGCGGAACTTCACAACCCATACCAACATCGCTCCTGCGCTCCCTTACCCGCGTCTGCGGTCCATTTCCACAGAAGCGGAAATACCAGATGACAGAAATCACAGACCTGAAGCAACTTCAAAAACTCTCATTTTTAACACTCGATCTTACCCCGAGGCCCGCGGACCTCAACCAAAAGCATAGACATGATCTAATATCCTATCCAAACTTGCTCGAATCATCAAATCACTATAGTTAACATCAAAATCATCAAATTTCACCAAATCAAAGCCTAAGTTTCTTAAAAACTTCCGAATTGCACATTCGATCAAAAACCCAACCAAACGATGTCCGAATGACCTGAAGATTTGCAGACATATCCAAAATCACCTAACGAAGCTACTGCAACTCTCGAAATTCCATTCCGACCCTCGGATCAAAATCTCACCTATTAACTAGAATTCGCCAAAATTCAAACTTCGCCAATTCAAGCCTAATTCTACACCGAGCCTCCAAAATCAATTCCGATCGCACTCTTACGTCACAAATCATTCCCCGAAGCTAACCAAATCACCGAATTCACATCCGAGCCTTCTAACTATATAGTCAACTTCCGGTTGACTTTTCCAAAACAAGCTTCCTTCTAAGAGTCTAAGTGCGTCATTTCCAATTAAAACCAATGCAATTCTATCCGATCAACTCAAATACTGACATTGAAACATAGAGCAACATAATATGGGGAAATGGGGCGGTAACTCACGTGACAATGGGCCGGGTCGTCACATCCTCCCCAACTTAAACAAACGCTCGAGGACGAGCGTACCCAGAGTTGTCCTAGAAGCCAACCAGTAGCTAAATGACCTTACCAAGCATATACCCGGGGTGATCCCTCGTCACCCTATCTCTTATAGGTCCCACAACACGACATGGCTAAAATTACCCAATCCAGTCTAGCCCATAATTCACAGAACATTTTTTCACTTCTGAAACCATCAATACGATCAAACCTTGCACCTATACTTTGAATAGTCCCGAACCAGATGTAATAACCCATACTCGCATCCTCAAATGAAATCACATGATATACCACATAATCCAGCACCTGAAACGATAACTTCTATTCACAGCAGCTGTCCACAACAACCATATACCGTTAGAAACCTCTCAATAGCTAAAGCCCTATTCCAACATTTCATATCCTATCAATGACAATGAAACACACAGCAAATCGTAGCCATTTCTCAGATCAACCATTCATGAAACCACTCCCTTTTTGACTAATACCACAGCAGATTTCCGAAATCATACTCAAAATCAAAACCTCACATCAATATTCAGAATAAACTTGAACCTCGATATTATTCTTCCAACAAGCTGTAATCAAATCTATTCGCGTCCATTAATGACTCCAATGATCACCTCGAATTCAAAGCACCACTCGGGTGATATGACAACTCATCACAGGCCTAAGCCATAACTTGCATAATCCACGCACCAATGATGGGCGGTCGGAACATACTCAAATCATGACAAATAACTCAAACGAAAGAGCTGTAGCTCAAACTCCTCAGTACCATCACAGCACAAGGCTGGGACCCCGTCCCATATCATAGAAATAGAATGCATGAATCTACTCCGAAGGGTCTAATCTCCACGTAGCCTCGCTACAATGCGCGATCTTATCCCAACACTGTTACACATGAAGCACCTCAAGTCACCATGGTCAAAATAGACAGCCATGCACAGTTGGTGTCTAAAACCAAGCAATCCATCACACCCACGGTGAAGCAAGTAATATACACCATTCAATCCTGAAAGGACGCAACCGATGCGTCATTCGCCGAGCAACACCCAATACGGACTTTCCTCCGAAACCAGGAAGCAAGACATACCAAGTAACATATGGAAAACTATTCTCAACATCACACTGTTGCGGCGTGCAACCCGATCCAGATAACATACCCGTGGCAGCGTGCCACCCGATCCACACATATATCTCACAAAAGGAGATGCACATCGAGCCAAATTTTCTCATTACAACAAAATACTGAGTGCATAATGATATCTACTTATAGCGTTGTAAGCTACAAAACTCAAACACAACTGAGGTCCTTCCCCCTCAACTTTCACTACGAATCTCGATAGCACCGCACTATATGTGCCCACAGTCTGGAAATCATAACGCCTCACAGCACCAAAAAAGCAACTCATAGATCTCCCCAGATCACTAGCAGGTTCAATAACGAGAGATTAAACCTATCCCTCAACAATACATATCAGGGCCAACCAAACCATCTCAATCTGAATACGTAGCCACATCGGCCTGCCAACGAACTCAATGCCAAGAAGCCTGAAGCTGCTCCTTCCACTTTTTATAACTCTTCCTGGAGTCGTACGATACGGTGCCCGATACCAAATCAATACCGAAATCCACAATCTCGCCCGGCGACATGGCCGGCCACAAGGAATGCATCCAAAGAAAAGTCCCTCAATACCGGAACTGAATCAATGGTAGAAACCTCTATACTGACATCCGTCACAAGGGCCCAATTAAGGAAAGCAATCCTTCCCAGCCGTTCGCTGATCTTTGGAATACCAACCACTCTGCTATAACATAATTCGATGCACCTCGCCACGCAACCGATGGCATTTTCCGACATAGCCCATAGCACAATAGTATAGAACAACCCATATTGTGACAACCAGTCTACAGCTCAGCATCATATACAAAATCTAACATACCAACAAAGAAGGATCCACTCGGGCCTCCAATCCCAATAGCCGCTAACGGTACCAATACACACTATCCACAACCACTACATAGCCTGAACATGAGAACTCACAGTCATTCTTCGAAGATATTCTAAAATTCTCCTGTGCCATCAAACACACTCAGATATCAACAG
>MU706146.1:1825-30381 GCA_026770625.1 Nicotiana glauca
TGGGTTTTTGTTTGTACTTGTTTTTGGAACTCTTCTAAGCTAAAATATGTTTTTCTACAAATGTGTAGAGTTTGAGAATAAGTTGTGAAATATCAATATTTTGGAGTGTTGGCTTGAATGATAAATGCTATTGAGTAGGAGATGAAAGTATTGAAAGGAGTTGTGATTAATCCCTTGCCGGGATGGTTTGAATATATTGAGTATTGCCCTTGTCGGGTTGTGAAAGTTGTTTCTATTGTTCCCTTGTCGGGATTTAGTGGTTATTTGTGTTATTCCCTTGCCGGGATAGTTATTACTATTTGTTTATTCCTCTTGCCTATTTGGTTATGACTGTTATTTGGGTGAGCAAGAGTGATATTGCACGAAGGGTCATTCCGTGCTATTTCTTATTATATTTGCACGAAGGGTCATTCTGTGCTATTTCTGATTATATTCGCACGAAGGGTCATTCCGTTCTATGTTTTGACTATTTATGCACGAAGGTACATTCCGTGCTCTGATTTGATTATATATTGCACGAAGGGTCATTCCGTGCCATGAAACTACAGTTAAGTGAGGGAAGCACGAAGGGCGATGCCGTGCATTTTATTCAATTGCTTGGGTGAGAATGAGAGTAAAAGCACGAAGGTTGATGTCGTGCAATTTATTGAATTTCTTATTCTTGATAGTTATTATTGTGCCCTGTTTTTCTTAATTACGCTGATGAGTTTTATACTCTGATTGTACTCCCCCATAGCATGTTTCTCTCCATTTTCAACTGTTTAGTTTCGGTATTTCTTTTCCTTTTATCGTATATATGTATATAGGATTGTACAGGTTGATTTGGTAGTCCGGTCTAGCCTCGTCACTACTTCACCGGGATTAGGCCAGGCACTTACCTGCACATGGGGTCGGTTGTGCTGATGCTACACTCTGTGCATTTCTTTGTGCACAGATCCAGGAGCAACATTTGGACAGCAGCAGTAGGCTTCCTATTTGGGAGCTATCTTCAGTCCAGGGACCCTCGAGGTAGCCTAGCTGGCGTTCGCAGGCCGAAGTCCCTTTCCTTTATTTGAGTTTGTTTTCATTGTACCGAAACAGAAATATGTATTTTTCTCATATTCAGACTTTCTTGTAGTATTCTATAATAGTCCGTGAGATAGTGACACCAGATTTTGGGTAGTGATATGTTTCAAACTTCCGCATTTTTATATCGTTTTGTTAAAAACTAAAGTCTTCAGCACTTATTTAATTGTTGTTAGAATATTATATTGTTGAGGTTGGTTAGAGAATGTGTAATGTTTGGCTGGCGTAGCTACGTTAGTAGGCGCCATCACGACGCCCGATGGTGGGATAAATTCGGGTCGTGACAGTAGGAGACCCTCCGGAGTTTGAACCCCCTACAGTGAGCGCCGGACGCCCAAATGGATCGGTCTGTACGTCGCAGTGTTCATGTGCATTGCATTGCATTCATGCATTGCTTTCTGTTTGTACTATGTGGCATGACATTTAGCACTCATATATGACTGGCATATATGTATTACTTGCCTTGTTGACCAGATACCCTGGTGTTATTGTCAATAGAGTGTTGTGCCCGAGTGGCTGATTTGAACTACTTGATACCGCATTCATATGCTTAACTGTTAATAAGGAAAGAAAGAGATGTTTTCAAAAGCAGTTTTAAACTGAGCTAGATATTTTATAAAGGATTTTCATGGAATTACTGTTTCTAAAAAGGGTTGTACTGTCCTTTTATAGTAGGATGAAGTGCTCTTATGTGATTTCTTTCGTCTCAGCATTATTTACTCTTATTACCACTGAGTTGGAAGTACTCACTTTACTCCCTGCACCATGTGTGCAGATTCAGGTATTTTTGGGAGCTTAGCTGAACTAGTTGCTGTTTCAGAGTTTTATCGGAGTTGTCGAGGTAGCTGCCTGACGTCCGCAGGACCCGACTCCTCCCCAATTCCTTTATTATCTTCCTCACTTTCGAACATTTGTAGTATTGGAGTCTTATTACTCTGTATTGTTAGAGGCTCTAGACTTATGACCCCCAGGTTTTTGGGAGATTTTTCAGTTTGGTTTCTATCTATCAGTTAAGATTTTAGCGTTATTGTTGATAATTATATTTAAATAATTGGTTTGAGCTTCATGCTCGGGTTGAGAGTGGAAATGGTCGGGCTTGCCTAGTAATTGTGTTGGGCACCATCACGACCGGTATTGGGGTCGTGACAAGTTGGTATCATAGCCTAGGTTACTAGGCCTCATGAGTCATGAGCCGGTTAGTAGAGTCTCGCAGATCGGTACGGAGACGTCTGTATTTATCCTCGAGAGGCTGCAGGACCTTTAGGAAACACTTCACTTTCTTGGAATTCTTATCGTGCATACTTGATTTAGTTTGAGATATAACTCTTGAAATTCCTTCCACACGTCTATATGTGCACATGAGCGCTTGGTATTATAAATGCCTTGATGGTTTGTGATTCCCCGATCGAGGGGCGAGACGTGATCCCGTAAGTTCGATGTTGGGCCAGTATGGAGGACTTGAGGCCGGATCTTTGCCTATGGCTTGAGCACTAAGGTGCTGATTGTGTGAGCCAGTGATTTGAACTTATATGTTCAGTATTGTCCCTATTAGCTGAGATGGCAGTTGGATATTCATGTGATGAGTATGTTAGTACTGTGAGATATATCTACGTGATCTTGGTAGTGACGAAGGAGTCTGCTGGATGATAGATGACTGTTAAGTGTCCGTTTTCTATTGTGATTTGTTGCGTAGCCCCAAGTTATGGGTGCGTGAAGAATATTTTCGTATCTCCTAGTTGGAAAGTTAATTGCAATACTTGTGGCGGTATGAGTTCATACTCAAAAAGACTAAATTGGGTATATTATGGGTATGTCGGTGGAAGGTGTACTGAAATATCGTACTGAGGCAAAATAGCTGGGTTATCTCCTGTGGAGTGTTCGTGAGTGGTATGTGTCACACCTCTTTTTGGCGCTACCGCACCCCGCGAAGGGCGTGGTAAAGGGAGTTTTTCCAATTAAAGGACAATCGAAATGGGATTCTTTTATTAAGAGATTCAGAGTCGCCACTTGGGAGATTTATGGTGTCCCAAATCACCGGTTGAATCCCGAATCGAGGAAAGGTTTGACTCTATTTAACAGTCCGCGAACCAAAAATATGGATAAGGAATTCTGTTAACCCGAGAGAAGGTGTTAGGCATTCCCGAGTTCCGTGGTTCTAGCACGGTCGCTCAACTGTCATATTTGGCTTATTTATCTGATTTATAACATGCTTTAACTTATGTACAAATTTAACCTTTAACCGTTTTTAATATTATTATTATTTTTTTACCAAAGAATTGCAACGTTGTAAAAACGTATCTCGAACCGCATCACATCAATGTACCCGTGGTTATCGACACATTTCGACTTCGTTGAGATTTGAATTTGGGTTACATAAATGTGCACCCAAGTTTAAGAAAGTAAATTATTAAAGGCACGCCTAAAGCGACTAGCGTATCATTATTTTGGGTAAGGCCGTGAACTTTTGCTAAATGGCATGTCCCGAAATCTAAGCATTTAAAATAACCATCTATTGAGGGCCCCGTAATTTATGTTTTATTTGGCGAGGCTCATCTCATTTATTATTTAAAGGCTAATTAACCGCTTTTATTATTTATTATTTTAAAAGAGAATTGCAACGTCGTGAAAATGCATCTCGAACTACGTCACAATCAATGTACCCGTGATTATCGATACATTTCGACTTCGTTGAGATTTGGATTTGGGCCACATAAATGTGCACCCGAGTTTAAGAAGGTAAGGTTATTTAAAGTACGCGTCTAAAGTGACTAATGCGTTGTTATTTTTTGAGAAAAGGCCGTGAAATTCACTAAGCGGCCGATCCCGAAGTCTATCCAATTATTATATCCATTTATTGAGGGCCCCGCAACTTGTGCGTTTTATTTGGAGAGGCTCGTCTCATTTTATTTATTTAAAAGGCAAACCTAAGGCAACTACAATTTTCTACTTTGCGAGGACCATGAAAAATTCAACTAATGGCACACCTCTATTCTAACTTTGAAGGATTGTACTCAACTATAGCAAACTACGATGTCCATTATTCTTCTTAAATTTTAAAATTATGGAGGCCATGAGAAATATAGTAGTTGTGGGAAATGTAGTATTTAGTTATTGAAATTATTTATTAGCATTTTTATTAGTTAAGAAGGTGGATGCGCCATCAGTAGAATAACAATTAGATTTCCACAAACCCACTAACAATATGAATATACTAAATTGTTTAAACTACCTCTCAAAATCAATGTAGCACGACAACACCTAAGGTTAAACATGCAAGTGAGTAATTGGGTTCCAAACTCATTTAATACACCATTCTTATACAAAGACATAGCAAATTCTTAAGAAACTCCTTCAAATATAAATTAATAAATTGAAGCTTACACCAACATGATCATCATCCCAACAATACATAGTTAATTCAAGTAAATATTCATCAAGTTACTTTAAACAAGAATTTCACAACAATCAACTTAACCCATATTCAAGCAAAATACCAACTAATATCAAAATACTAGGATTAGAGAAAATGGACCTGTAGTTTATACGGGTTGAATGAAGCGGCAATTACAATCGGACATCGGCTTCAAACAAATTTTTACAGCAGCGTCGAGTTTCAGCAGCTCGAACTCGCCGAAAAAATGGACAGCGACAACCATAGACCGGAACCAATGTACGACAACCTCGACGAACTTAGCTTCAAATTCATATTTTTACCAAAGCTCATTCTTGAATACCAAGAAAAACAGGATCACACAATGACAAAATGCAGAAATCCATGTTTCGATCTTTCCCGCCTCCTGTCTGTGTCTTTTGTCCGTCTTTGATGAAGATGAAGGCCTCTTTGCAGCTGGTTTGTTTGGTTGGTTGTCGCGAGGGTCCAGTGGTGAAGCTCAAAGACGATGAGGGTGGTCGACGGACTGATGGAGCTGGTCGCTTGGCGTGGGGCTGCTGGTTAGCGTGGCTGGTGTTTGGTTTTGTTGTCGTGGGTGGTGAGGGGCGACGGGCGACGGGTTGGACTGGTTGGTGAGGACGAAGGTGACGACCTGAAGGAGTGGACGTGCGAGCAGGCTGGGTTGAAGGGTTTTTGGCGTTGGTTCAGCTGGTCGGAAATGGGGATGGAGGACTGGTGGTCGACGGAGGTGTTGTGGGTTGAAGGTTTTCCGGCAGTAGGGTTTTTTGGTTAGGGTTTTTGTGTTTTCTCCCTCCTAAAGAAGATGAAGTCTCTTTGTATATGTTGTGTGCATGTGTATCCCTCTGCGTGCGTTTGTGTATTCCCTTTTAAAAAATGTGTATCCCCCTCCGTGTGTGTCCGGGTAGTGTGTGTATATTGTTTAAAATATGAAGACCAAAATTAGAGGGGGCTCACGTGGGTTGGGTACCCAAGAGTGATGCGTCTTTATCGTGCTCTGTCCGTGTCCCCCACGTGTGGTGGGCTCGGATTATTATGGGCTAGGTCTGAAAATTAGGCCTAAAAACGGGTAGTTTGAACCCAAATATTATTCTTTGCCCGAAACCGAGATTAAAAACACGATGTTATTTAATTAATCCTACGTAAATAAAATAACTATTAAAAATAAGACTGAAAATTAAAACAAAATTATTTTTATATTTTTTCAAGATTACAGTAACTACAAAATATTAATATAACTATTTTTTGTAATTTTTGTTTTTATATAAAGATAAAAATATAAAATACTATTTTTGTATTTTTAAAAGATTAAAATGACTACAAAATATTAATGAAACTATTTTTTTTGTAATTTTTGAAATTATATAAAGATTAAAAATAAGGCGCTATTTTTGTATTTTTCAAGTTTATGAGAAATACATAAACTAAAATTTATATATATATTTTTTGAAATTTTTTCTTTTGTGACGAAAATAAAGTAAAAGAGTCAAAATTAGCTAAAATAGCTATATTAGATCTAAATTAAATATTTACGCTAAAAATGTGAAAAATCTTGGGGAGGGTCAAAAATCACGCGTCTACAGTATGAACCTTGTGTGTATGTTAGAAGATCTCACGTAGAATTGAAAGGTATGTGTTGAAGTTTGAGAATTTGGGTTGCTTCAGGGATTGGACTCAGCGGACGTGGGGATGAATGCGAGATGTGATTTCGGCTGATTAGAGAGTCCATATCGAGGTTTGGCTCGAAAATCTGTTGTGGCGTTAGTTAACAGGGAAATAACTTTATGTATGGGTGACCTGAGGAATGGATACGGTTTATCGCATGTTTTATTTACCATTGACAGTATATGAAAGTGTTGGAATAAGACTTTAGCTAATAAAAGGGTTTTCTAACAGTAGTTGGTTATTGCGGGCAATTGCTGTGAATAGAGGCCATCGTTTCGATTGTTTGGATTGCGTGGTATATCACATGGTCTCATCTGAGGATGCAGGTAGGGGGTTAATACAGCTGGTTCGGGTGTATTCTGAGTAAAAAAAAATGTGAGGTTCTGATCTTGTGTAAGTTTTTAGAAGGTGAAATGTAGTTTTATGGTTTATGGACTAGATGGATTGTGAAATTTCAGCTATGTGGTGTTGTCAGACCTATATGAGATAGGGTGATGTGGGATCACCCCGGGTATATGCTTGGTAAGGTCGTTCAGTTGTTGGTTAGCTTCTCGGACAACTCTGAGTACGCTCGAGGACGAGCGTTGATTTAAGTTGGGGAAGATGTAATGACCCGACCCGTCGTCTCAGGAGTAACTACCCCATTCTTCCCATTTTCTTCTCCCTTATGTTTCATTATCGGTATTGGGTGCATTAGAATTTAATTGGAGTGATTTTATTAAGAAATGAGACACTTAGTCTCTTTTAAAAAGACTTAAATTGGAAAAGTCAACCGGATGTTGACTTGTGAGTTAGAAGGCTCGGAATTGAATTTTGATGATTCGGTTAGCTCCGGGTGATGATTTAAGGATTAGGAGCGCAATCAGAAGTAATTTTGGAGGTCCGGTGAAGAAGTTAGCCTATTTTGGCAAAGTTAGTATTTTGGCGATTTTCGGTTGATAGGTGATATTTTGATCCGGGAGTCAGAATGGAATTCCGAGAGTTGCAGTAGCTTCGTTAGGTGATTTTGGATATGTCTGCAAATTTTCAAGTCATTCGGACATTGTTTGGTTGGGTTTTTGATCGAATGTGCAATTCGGAAGTTTTTAAGAAACTTAGGCTTTGATTTGATGAAAATTGAGGATTTTGATTCTAACGATGGCGTTTTGATGATTCGAGCAAGTTTGAATGAGGTAATAGAACATATCTGTGCTTTTGGTTGAGGTCCCGAGAGCCTCGGGGTGATTTCGGATGGCTAACGGGAATTTTTGAGTTGGAAAAATGCAGCAGAAATTGCAGGGCAAAATTTGTTCATCACGATCGCAAGCCTTGGGCCGCGATCGAATAGAAGGAAAATGGGAGGCCTGATTTTTTGTTCTCCGCGATTGCATTGAGCTGTTCGCGATCGCATAGCAGGACCTGGGGCTGGTGCGTTTGCTCTTCGCGGTCGCATGGAATGGGACACGATCGCGTAGCTTTGGGACGTAAGGCATCGCGATCGCATGGCACACGTCGCGATCGCGTAGGCCAATTTGGGAGCCTTAGTATTTTGTTCTCCACGATCGCGTGGATTGGACCGCGATCGCATAAGGTTAATTGAGGGACTGGAAATTTGTTCTCCGCGATCGCGTGGCATGGGATGCGATCGCATAGAGTAAATGCCTGGAGCTGGGCAGAAAGGTTATAAACATTTCATCCGCGAGTGGGGGTTATTTTTCACCATTTTGAAGCAAACTTGGGAGCTTTTTGCGAGGGATTAAGAGGATTTCGACTGGGAATCGATTGGAGGTAAGTTTTATGAGTTAAATACATGATTTTATTGAAGAATCATCCTTGAAATTTATGAAAACATAGCCAAATTATAAGAAATTAGGGCTTGAAGTAAAAATTTTAAATTTGGTATGTACAGACTCGTGGCGAGATGAGGATTCCGGAAATGTAATTTTTGAAATTTTTCGAGAAGCGGGCCTGGGGCTCGGGTTTTGCTAGTTTCGAGATTTTTGTTATATTTCGATTGTTTTCAATTGGGTGTTGTCCCATTAGCATATTATGATATATTTGTCCTGATTTTTGGTTAGATTTGATGCGCGTGGAGGCCAGTTTGAGGGGAAAAGGCGTCGCGAGCTAGATTTTTCGCCGGTTCGAGGTGGGTAATACTTGTAAATGATGTCCTGAGGGTTTGAAACCCCGGACTTGCACATCATAGTGTTGTATTGTGGTGACTAGCATGACAGGTATGAGCGTGGGGTAGAGCACCATTGGGGATTGTGATTGGTCCGCCCCGGTTATTGAATTTACTGCGTGATTGACTGAAACCTAGTTGATGCTAATATGATGTGGGCTAATTGCCATGTTTTGGGCTTCGTACCGAATATTTGAATCCTTCGGGGATTAAAAATCACTATTTTTGTATTATTGTGCATATTTTATCTCGGTCCAAGGTTTAAAATATTATTTTGCAAACTCAGCCATCTTTCTAAGATTTAAAAACTTAAATGATATTTTATTGACATTTTTAGCTGAGAACTGCTATGTTACTATTGCCCAAGAGGCTTATGTGCATTCATGACTATGCATGGATCGGGTTGCACGTCGTAGCAGGTGTGATATTGATATTGCGCTTGGGCTGTAGGAGCCCCTCCGGAGTCTGAACCCCCCACAGTGAGCGTCGGGAGCCCAAATGGATCGGGCTGTACGCAGTAGTGTTCATGTGCATTGCATTACATTCATGCATTGGTTTCTGTTTGTAATACGTGGCATGACATTTAGCACTCATATATGACTGGCATACATGTATTACTTGCCTTGTTGACCAGATACCCTGGTGTTATTGTCAATAGAGTGTTGTGCCCGAGTGGCTGATTTGTGTGCGGACTTGCACTACTTGATATCACATTCATATGCTTAACTGTTAATAAGGAAAGAAAGAGATATTTTCAAAAGCGGTTTTAAACTGAGCTAGATATTTTATAAAGGATTTTCATGGAATTACTGTTTCTAAAAAAGGTTGTACTGTCCTTTTATAGCATGATGGAGTGCTCTTATGTGATTTCTTTCCTCTCAGCATTATTTACTCTTATTACCACTGAGTTGGAAGTACTCACTTTACTCCTTGCACTATGTCTGCAGATTCAGGTATTTTTGAGAGCTTAGCTGAGCTAGTTGCTGTTTCAGAGTTTTATCGGAGTTGTCGAGGTAGCTGCCTGACGTCTGCAGGACCCGACTCCTCCCGCATTCCTTTATTATCTTCCGCACTTTCGAACATTTGTAGTATTAGAGTCTTATTACTCTGTATTGTTAGAGGCTCTAGACTCATGACCCCTAGGTCTTTGGGAGATTTTTCAGTTTGGTTTCTATCTACCAGTTAAGATTTTAGCGTTATTGTTGATAATAATATTTAAATAATTGGTTTGAGCTTCATGCTCGGGTTGAGAGTGAAAATGGTCGGGCTTGCCTAGCAGATTTGTTGGGCACCATCACGACCGGGATTGGGGTCGTGACAAAAGGCCTTTCTGCCACCATGGCTAGAACTTCTAAGACAGTTCCTCGGAAAGACGAGGCTTCCTCTTCATCTCGGATATCCAAAACCAAATCCAAGGATAAGCCCAAAGTGGCCCCTACCATCGAACAATGTACACCCATCGAGTTCAGTAGCACGAAGGATTTCTCCATCGAGAGACCTTCATCTGCGCCGGGTCGATATGAACATGTATCCCGGTTCGTCATCGTCGTGAAAGACATAAGCAAAGTTCGAGCGGACTGCCATTGGGATAAAAAGGTGCCGGTTGAGATCCTTGGCCCTAAAGAGAGCATAACAGACCATAAGGTCGGTTTTCTTTATATGTACACATACACGTTCACCTTGGCCCCTGTCGACTCCTCGGACCCTTCTTCTACGGCCGTAGACCCAATCATTCTCGACTTCTGTTGTAAATACTGGGTGACGCTTGGCCAAATATACCCCTCTTTTTGGAGGATAGTTTGCATGCTACGCTATTTTTTCCATTAAAACTGAGGGTAAGATCTTCACCCTTGATCATCTAATTAGGCTATACAGTCCCCTTTTTTTTCGAGGCTTGATCAAGCTTCACTATCGATCATCGAAACCTTTTTTCTCGAGCATTGACGAGCATAAGGATTGAGGGTGGATGAGCCTATTTGTCCGAGTAAGGACCTCGGACATTATTTCGGCTAGGTGGATGCCGTTCCCGGAGGTGTGGAACATGGAGCGTAAGTGTCTCTTCTTTGGGTATGCTTTGTTGTCTTTTTTCTTTCGTCGAAAGCTAACTTTACCTTTGGTATCTTGAATCAATCCCGGACCTATTGGGGTGGATTAGGGGATTATATACCTTATTCCCCTATCCCGAACGCTCTTGGCCTAAGCTGGCCAATATACGGTGGGTGGCCAAGAATCATGGTAAGATCCTTCTTGCCGCTTTTACCATATTTTTACTTTTCTTCTCCATACCCTCAGTGCTGACAAATTTTGTTCACTATGTTTGCGCAGGTCTTGGTGATGGAGTGCAGATGAGATGCCCCCTGATGGCGAGGAAGAGGCTCTAAAGCCTGATAAGGGCAAGCAAAGGAAGAAAAGGGTGGCCGCTGGGCCCCCTGTCGAAAAGAAAACCAAGTCTCATAGATCTCCAGTTGAGGCCGAGGTCTCTTCTTAAGCTTCTGGAGCGGGCTCTGATGACGAGGGCGGGGATGATGATGATGGCGACGACGTCCCTTTGGTACAAAGGAAAAGGTCGGGCACGAATGCCCTCCAAGTGTCCGTGCCGATGGCTGCCGAGTCGGGAATAGCTGATTCGACTCGAGCTCAAGCTTCGGAGGATCTCGAGGGGCGCACAGATACGATCCACGAGCCCCTAGCCTGACGTGATGCAAACCCTTCCGAGGAGATCGTTGCTGCTGGTTCCAAAGGGACCGGACTAGAGATTCTCGGGGGCGGAGCTTGCCCCTTAGCGATATCGATTCCTTGGGCGTCCTTAATTTGGGTCCTTGGTTCTTGGACGGGGAACTCAGGGATGCTCAGGATCCAAAGGCTACCAACGTGGAGGGTCCTCTCAAAGGGGGAGATGAGCTTGGCAACTTCCTTGATGATGTCAGTGAGGACATTGACCTTGACTCTCCCAATGCTATTGGGGAAGCGGAGAGGTTCCAACAGAAGGTGATAGCTTTTTATGTACACCTTTCTATCCTCAAGTACCTTTCCTCGTTTTTCTAACTCTTCTATTTTGTTGTAGGCTAAGAAGATGTATGATCACACCTTCTCTAGGCTCCAAGACGAGCTTTTATGCCGTGGAAAGGAGCTTGAGAAGCTCACCTCGGGGCTGCAGGAGTCGGAGGCCTCCTCTATCCAGAAGGAGGAGGAGTTAAACGAGCTTCGGGCGAATTTGGGAGGAGCGCTCCGAGAAAGGGCTGGCCTTGCTGAGCAGGTAACTTGTTATTCGTAAATCCGCTCGTTGTTCTCATAGTTCGATGTTTATTGACTTATCTTTTCCTTTGCAGATCGGGCAGAAGAATGTGGAGATCCTCGAGCTGAGGAGGCGAAACGAGGTCATGACCTCAGAATTGGCATTGACCCACACTACAAGAAAATAGGCGTTTAGCGAGTGGATATTTGGTCGTTAAAAGTCAAAATCTGGTCGTTATAACATGTTAACGGCTAGAAAAAAATCCGGTCATCACCAGTTGTTAAAGCCTCGACGTTAAAAGTTAATGACCGGATTACAATCCAGTCGTTAAAGATACTTTAGCGACAACATAATTTCCGGTCGTTAAACATGTCTTTTAACGACAAGATTTTCCCTTCGCTAATTTGTTATCCATTCGTTAAAAGTCTTTAATGACAACAACTAATTTAGTTTTACAAGTACTTTAGCGACCGTTATTCCCTTCGTTAGTTGTACAATTACTTTTAAAACCAAAATTTAAATTACGAAAATTTAAATTTTTAAAGTTGATAAATAGAAATAAATATTTATATGATTTCATACACACCCAACAACACTCGAAAATAAACCAAATACTTGATATCTTTGTAAATACAAAGAACTAAAGTATCATATTTAACAGAAACCAATCTGAATCGTATGACATCATTTTTAGTATTTCCTAAAAGAGAAACATAAAATTGCAGCATATGTACTGTGTCTTTAAACCATCCCTAACAAAACATAAAACTCTTGTACTTCAGCTTGCTCTACACTTTCTTCAAGGATAGGTCTTCGAACTTCAAATATTTGTTCTGTTAACATAACAAATGTATGTCAGTTTAGTAACAAAAAATAAACAACTAAAAAAAAACCAAATGTATGCCAGTTTAATAAAGAAAGATCATATCTAGCTGTTAAAGTAACAAATTAAATTATTTTTCATAATAAGTGCACACTTAAATATAGGCAACTTCGAATTGAAACCCAAATCAGAATGACACAAAAATGGTGCGTGGGAGAAACCAACTCATTGAATAAATGCCAAACATTTGACAAAGAGTGACAAATTATCCACCTAGCACACTGTAGAATCACCTCGTATCCACATGTTTTGGAAAAAAAAATTAATGTGAAAACTAATCCGTAGCATGGTTTCACCATTTTTCTTTCCTACCTAGGATTTTCAATCTTAAATAATTTTCCTAGACCAATGGACTACCAATTCATTGTTGATAAAATGAGATCCAAACTAGCTGCTTCGAAAATGAATTTCATTAATATAGCTGGTACAACAACGCTCCCACATTCTTGTTTAAATTTAATACCCAACCACTATATGCAATATACATTACTTCCAAAAAAGATCCTCAATAAAATCGACAAGGTGCAAAGAGATTTCATCTGGGGGACTACAAATGAGAAGAAAAAAAATTCACCTTATTAGTTGGTCTACCATTTGCCAATCAAAATCAAATGGTGGTCTAGGTATCAATAGTGCAACTTCAAAGAATTTATGCACATTAGCTAGTATGGTTTGGAGAATGCTCACCAATCCTACCTCTCCTTGGGCTACCCTAATAATCTCTTCCTATGCTTCTAGTAATGCAAATAATAAAAATTCTTTTATTTGGAAGAGCATTAAAAAGGATTGGGAGTCATGCTCTAAGGGAATTACTTGGTCCCCCACATCCTCTCTAACATGAATATTTGGAAAACCAATTGGATCCCAACTGTAGAAAATCTTAGAGCAACTGTGGAAGGACCACTCCATAAAAGAGATCATTCCTTAAGAATAAACGACTTATTCAATGGGGAAATTGGAACTTTGATAAACTTTCCCTCACTATCCCGGACAACATTCATGAAATTATTAACAAGGTTAGAATTCGAGTTAAGGGCCCAAGAAGTGAAATTCCTATATGGTCACTAACTACTAAAGGTTTTTTCACAACCAAATCTTGCTTTAACTTACTAGAACCTCCAAAGAACAACCCTCTGGATTTGCAATGGATTTGGAAGCTTAATTGCCCCAATAAAATAAAATAAAAATTGTGGCAATGCCTCCATAATAGGATTCCCTATAGACAATACCTGGCAAGCATTGATTTAAACGTAGATCCAATGTGTCCAGTAAGCAGAAATAACGAGGAAGAATCTATACTCCACATTTTCTTTAGCTGCAAGATAATCAAACCTTTTTGGGATAAGGTTGGGTGGAACCACTACTACAAAGCACCAGGTGATCACTGGCTACACAAAATGAAGTCTTTTAACTACCCAATTAGGAACAATTTTATAAATTGGGACCTCTTCTTCCCTTTCATTATTTGGTATACTTGGATTAATAGAAACAATAACAATCATAATAACATCACTTCCCCGATCAATGGTGATTTTATTATTAAAAAGGCTATTGAATATAAACTCCTCACTAAAAAAAGTATTTTCACTCCTCCAAAAATCCACATTAATATTAAATGGCACAAACCATCAAAAGAATGGATTAAGCTTAATATAGATGCTAGTTATGACAATGTTACACAAAAATGTGGATTGGGAGGTATTTTCAGGGATACCAAAGGACACTGGATTGTGGGATTTAGTAAACCATCATATGCAGGTGGATCACTAGAAGCAGAGTTAAAGGCTGTACTAGAAGGGCTCAAAATGGCTAAGGAATGGAGATTATACCCGCATGCAATAGAGTCAGATTCTGTGGAGGCTATCCAATCTATACTATAGGGAAATAGACTTTACGATGATATTGTTAATGAATGCAGGTGGTTAATGCATCAGCAAAAGGAGATAATCCTCCAGCACACATTCATGCAAGGGAATAATGTAACTCATCACATGGCAAGAAAAGCTAAGGATCAACAGGAAGGAAAAAAGACTTTTGTTGATGCTCCACCTTATGTAAAATGTTTTGTGGAAATAGAAATACTAGAACAATGTATTTTTGTTAAAATTCTATCTTATGATGCTTGTAACACTCTGGCAAGCCTAGGTAACCAAAGTGTCATTTGAGACACCAAATATGCCAACAATGTACTAAACCCTCCTTAATTATTACTCCCTCTGTTCCAATTTATGTGAACCTATTTCCTTTTTGGTCCGTTTAAAAAAAATGAATATTTTCTAAATTTGGTAATAATTTAGATTAAACTTACAATTCTACCCTTAATGGAAACCTTTTATAACCACAAAAATACTCTGGGCCCCTTTTTGACTTGTTTAGGACCACAAATTCTAAAAGTGTTCCTTATTTCTTAAACTCCGTGCCGAGTCAAACAAGTTCACATAAATTGAAACGAAGGAAGTAATAATATATATATTCCTGTTTGCTCAAAAAAAAAAAAAAAAACTTCAACATAGGATACAGTAACCAACATTATTTAAGTTCATTCGGTACTTCCATTTCAAAGTTCAAGCAATGTGTTTTGTAGAAGGACTTAGAAATGTGGTCCTTGTATTTCATGGTAGATGCATTCCAAGTCCAATACAGAGATAAAATAATGTGATTATCTAGGAGATCTATGACAAACCTGAACCAATACTTCTTCCTCGTCTATTTCAAATCTCAGTGTGCAACAGATGACTTCTCATCGGAGACTTCTATAGCAATTTGGTTATCATAACAACCCAAGTTGAAAATGTTGTAGAAGTTTCTAAGAATCACAATATCCTCTTTCCCTAGCCAAATATGACTCACATTTTTCATCTGCTGACACCATAAATAGTTCTTCAGGGTTAAATCTAGTTAAAAGGAATCGGAATTTGAACCAATGTTTTTATGTCCTACAAGTTCCTATTCGATCAGCAGTCTACTGAATGAAATGATTTAGTTTCATGGTTCAGCCGGTAAACAACAACATTTATCACTTCGGCTGTCTGTTTCAGTACATGAATCAACTGCAAGAATTTTATCACAAAATACAATAGGATTTCAATCTAATAACCTGTTAAATAATTCAACCTATTGCTCACTTGAAGATGGTGATGAAGTCTGCACTTGCAAGATGCACGTATTTACTCTCTAACACATCATATTTACTCTCTAGCCCTTCCAGGCGTCCTTTTAGTGATTTATTTTCTTTTTCAGTAGCATTCAGCTTCTCTAATAATGCAGCTTTCGAGAAGCTACCACCTTTCATCTCCTTAGTGGTTATTCCACCACCAAATCCAACTACGTGACTCTTGCGTTGAGGTCCAAAGCACCTCTCTACAACCTCAATATTTTTAAGAGACAATTTAGATTGCACCACTTCTTGGATTTTAACCTATAAAATGAAAGATAATTTAATTAAAATACCGCAACAGAGTAAACAAATAATGTAAAATAAAACATACCTATTTTTCATAGGTTTCAGGTTCAACAAGCTTGTTGTCCTTCTTACGTGTCTCAAAAGATAGTTGCCACATCTGGTGGATTACCATATTGACCCCCTTCACATGAAAGATAAACAAGTCAAAGAAATCCTTTTAACAAGAATGGGGTTTCTTAATAGTTTACAGGATTTACTCACCAATTCATAAATGATCTCTCTAATTGGTTTACTACCCGTACGATGAGGCATACTCTTAGACCTATTGATCGAGTTTCTTGAACTTTTTCCTAAATTCAGAACACATTGAAAAAATTATGGTTGGACACTTAATTTGAAAGGATGTTAATAAATAGCTATTAAATCATACCTTAAATTTTTCAGTTAAAAAATGCTCCTTGACAAACCATTCCCAATCACTCTTGCCTACCCCATTTGGTACATCTTTTAGAGCATCACGAAATGGATTAGAGTTAATATTCTTGTGCAGCAATCCTCTTTAGTTGTTCCATTCGTTGATCATTTATGTCATCACTATCAAATTTGTCCTATAATATTTACAAGTACCAGTAAACATGAAACTTATCTTAGAAACTAGAAAATAAAAATCTAACCACCTGTATGTAATAAAAGAGATGATAAATAGCTTATAAAGGTTATTACACGAGTTCTAATTGTTAGAGAGAGAGCAGATTCTTTAAAGAAAATAGTGAAGAGATCATACGTTTATAGTTGGTTCTATTTAACAGGAAAAAGAGGGAAACTTATGCATAAATATACTTGAAATAGTCAAAATGAGAGGTTAGACGAATTTGGAGCAGCAAATATGCATGCTTAACAACTACTACTACTATTAAGTTTCAAGACCATATTCATCCTATTAACCACTTTGCAGTGTTACCTTATTTTCCAACTTTTAATAAGCGAAAGGTTTACTAAAATATTTTGGTGTTCCAAATGTATGCGGCGGGATGATTCTTGGGAATGATGGTCATATTATTGCTAGAAAAGTTTCCGGCCATACTATGGATGATGGACTACCCTTGTGTCACGATCCAAACCCCGCTCCAGTTGTGATGACGCCTCTCGTGAAGACAAGGCCAGCCAACTAACACAAATCACCTAATCGGAATGATTAATGTTAATAAACAATTTTGGCACAATTGAATAACCACAGTCTAAACAAAAGTTTTCATTATTAAGTGCGGAATACAACCCAAATACAGTCCAAACTGGGGCATCACAAGTCACGAGCATATATCATAGTATAAATACAACTACAAGGCCTAAAATATACAAAAGAGGACTGATAAACATAAGGAAGAAATGCGGTGCTACGAACGCTGGCAGTCACCTCACTAAACTCCGATAAACTTAGCCTCCGATCAGCTCAAAATCCGCTATCGGGTGAACAAATACTTGCATCTGCACATGAGGTGCAGGGAGTAAAGTGAGTACTCCAACTCAGTGAGTAATAAAGGTAAATAATAACTGAGCAGTAAGAAATCACGTAAAACAAACCATCATGCTGTATAGAGTAGTGTAAAACCCTTTGAAAAAAATAGTGAAGCAGTGAAATCTTTAGAAAAACTTTCTTAACTCAGTTTAAACATCTTTTGGAAATGACTTTTTCAGCGGTTACGCAAATGAATGCAAAACAAATAGTGCGGATAAGCACAGAAAATCTGCCCCTCGAGCACAACACTCAGTTATCCGATAATGCCAGGTAATCAGGTAGATATTGCATGAAGTAGCACAGATAAAAGACAATGGCAAACAAATAAAATAAGGTAAACACATAGAACAATACTAGTACCGCTGCGGTGTGCAGCCCGATTCGCATATCGCTGCAGCATGCTGCCCGATCCATTTATCGTCGACGGCGCTCACTGGGGGTGTGCAGACTCCGAGAGGGGCCCCTTACGGCCCAATCGCAATATCAAGCCATCTCGTAGCATCAAGTCTAGGCCTCGGCCTCATATCAGTATCAGTATAATACTGTTGCGGCGTTCAGCCCGATCCAAAAGTATCCTCACACACAGGCCCTCGTCCTTACTTATTCAAAAATCACATAAGCCCCTCGGGCAACAATAAAACATGTTGATCAGCCCAAAAATAGTATAGGAAATAGCATTTCAAGTGTTAAAGCAAATTAAACTTGGTTGAGTTTTGAAAACAGTAGAAAATACATGACTGAGTTCAAGTATAAAATCGAAACAGTGAGGAAAATATCAATAACTATCCCCGAAGGGAATCAAATAATTGGCACGAAGCCCAAATATGGCAATCAACCTGAATTATGATGATAACAAATAAGTTTCAGTCAAATATGTGGTAAAATCGTCAATCGGGATGGACCAAGTCACGATCCCCAATAGTAAAAGACCCCACGCACGTCATCCAACGCGTGTCTCGCCTCAACACAGCACAATGATGTGCAATCCGGGGTTTCAAACTCTCAGGATATTATTTACAATCATTACTCACCTCGAACCGGAGAAATCTCTAGCTCGCGATGCCTTTGCCCCTCAAATCGGCCTCCACGCGCGTAAAATCTATCCAAAATCAGAGCGAATACATCACAATATTCTAAGCGAACAAAGCCCAAGCGAAAACAATCAATAACAGGCACAAATCCCGAAATTACAAAAACTCGAGCCCGAGCCCACTTATCGAAAATTAGAAATTTTCACATCTTTAGATTCCTTATCTTCTCACGAGTCCATACATATCAAAAGTTCTCACATCCGACCTCAAATGGTCCCTCAAATCTCAATTCAAAAGTTCAATTTCTGAAGCCCTAGTTCTTCAATTTTAAGCTTAGTTTCCATGAATTTCTAGGTGGATTTCACAATATAATCGAGTATTGAGTTCAAAATTCTTACCTCCAGGTGTTATCTCTTGAATCCCTCTTCAATTCCCCTCAAGAATCTCCAAAATCTCCTAAAAATGGTGAAAGTTAGCTTCAAAATTGCGGACAAGAGCTATTAAAACATTCTGCCCAGGCTTTAAAAGCCTTGTTCGCGAACGCGGTCCATCTCCCAGGAACGCGTAGCACAAAATTACATTGACCATATTTTACATTACGCGAACGCAACATGCCAGTCACGAATGCACTGCTTCCACTGTTTGACCTTCGCGAACGCGTTCGCTTCCACGCGAACGCGATGAATATCTGACCATCAGCCCCACAACCTCTTTCGCGATCGCGTATCCACACTCGTGAACGGGATGCAGCCTCACTCAATCCTTCGTGAACGCAGCATGGACCCTCGCGAATGCGATGCTCATGAACCCCGGACCTTCGCGAACGCGAGATACCCTTCGCGAACCCGAAGGCCAAAATGCCTGCAACTGACCTGCAATTTTTCTGAAGTCTTCAAAACATGAAATTGATCTGTTTAACCTCCCAAAACACATCCGAGGCCCTCGGGACCTCAACCAAACCTATCAACATAACCCATAACATCATTCAAACTTGTTACAATCATCAAAACACCTCAAACAACATCAAATTACTCAATTCACATCGAATTCGAGCTTGAGTTTTTCAAAAACTTCCGAAATACACTTTCGATCAAAAACCCGACCAAACGACGTCCGAATAACCTAAAATTTTGCACACACATCACAAATGACATAACGAAGCTAAAAAACTCTCAGAATTCCATTCCGACCCTCGGATCAAGATCTCACCTATCAACCGGAATTCGCCAAAATACTAACTTTGGGAACTCAGGCCAAATCCTTCAACGGACTTCCAAAATGCATTCTAATCATGCTCCTAAGTCATAAATCACCCAACGAAGCTAACCAAATTATAAAAATTCCAATCCGAGCTCATATACAAATAAGTCAATTCTTGGTCAAACCTTTCAAAAAGGAATGCTTTCAACTGAGACTGTTCTTTCAAATTCACAACGATTTCCTTGAAAACCAAAACCAACGGTCTACATCAGTCAAAACACATTACACGGGGCAAGTCATGCCAGAAAACTGTCGATCAAAGTGCAAAATCTCAAAATGACCGGTCGGTTCGTTACATCCTCCCCCACTTAAACACACGTTCGTCCTCGAACGTACCTAGAGTTGTTCTAAAAGCCAAACACTCGCTGAATAACCTTACCATGCATATACCCGAGGGTGATCCCACGTCACCCTATCTAATATAGGTCCGATAAAATATAGAAATTGAAATTACACAACCCCATCTAGTCCATGACTCATAGAACCACACTTTCACTTCTGAAACCATCAATACGATCAAAACCTCACACTTATACTCTGAATAGGCCCGAACCAGCTGTAATAGCCCATGCCTGCAACCTCAGGTGCAATTATATGATATACCACATAACTCAAACACATGCAGCGATAACTTCCATTCACAACAGCTGCCCACAACAACCAAGTACCAATGGAAAACCTCTTATTAGCTAGAGTCTCATTCCAACACTATCATATACTGCTAACGATAATGAAACACGCAGTAATCCATAACCATTTCTCAGATCAACCATTCATGAAACCATTTCTCTTCTAGAAATTACCATAGCAATTTTTTTTAAGTAGAGCCTCAATATTACCCTTCCAACATGCTGAAATCAAATTCGCTTGTATTCATTAATGACCCCAACGATCTCTTCTGACCCAACACACTACCTTGGTGACATGACACATCAATACGGGCCTAAGCCCCAACTTGTATAACTACGCGCACCAATAAGCAACAGTCCGAACATACTCAAATCATGAACATGACTCAATTGAAAGAGTTGTAACTCAAGCTCGCCGATACCACCACAACACAAGGCTGAGAACCCATCTCACATCATAGAATAGAGCCCACGAATCTAACCCGCAAGGTGATACCTCCACATAGCTTCGCTGCAATGCGCAATCCTATCCAAACACTGCTCCACATGGGACACCTCAAGTCACTATACTCGTAATTGACAACCACGCACAATTTGACGTCCGTAACCAAAGCAAATCATTACACCCACGGTGAAACAAGTAACCTATACCACGCAAACCCGATAGGACATAACCGATACGCCATCGACCGAGCCACACCCAATTACTCTCCCCGCTCGACTTCCACTAAGAACCCCAATAGATCCGCACCATATGTGCCTATAAGCAACAAATTATAATGTATCGCAACATAGAAAGCCCATTCATAGATCTCCATAGATCACTAACAAGCTCAATAACGATCGAATCAACCTATCCCTCAACAATACAACTCGGGGCTAACCAAGCCGACTCAAGCTAGAACACGCATCCATTTTGTCCTGCCTACGAATTAATTATCAAGGAAGCCTGAAGCTTCTCCTTACACTACTATAACTCCTGCTGGAGCCATATGATACGGTGCCCGGCACCAAATCAATATCGAAATTCACAACCTCGCCCGGCGACATGCCCGGCCACAAGAAACACATCCGAAAGTCCCTCAACACTGGAACTGAATCAATGGTAGAGACCTCTGCACTGACATCCATCACGAAGGCCCAATTAAGAAAGGCCATCCTTCCCAGTCGTCTGCTGTGTCTTTGAAATATAAACCACTCTGCTAGAAAATAATCTGACGCACCTCACTACTCAACCCGTGGCATTTCCGACATAGACCATACCGCAATAGTCCAGAATATCCCAACACTGAGATGACCAGTATAAATCCCCAACATCACATCCAAGATCTTACATACCAAGCAAAGAAAGATCCACTCGGGCCTCCAAATCCCTGTAGTTTCTAAACAGTGCTGATACACATGATCTACAACCACATCATAGCCTGTATATGAGAACTTCTGTCTCCACATCCACACGACACATGAATCACCATATCTGATCCCAATTTCACTGTTCGAACACATACATACCTTTAATACCCAATCATTCCACGATAGATACTCTAAAATTCCCTGTGCCACTAAGCAAACCCGAATATCACCAGTCGACCCAACAAGAAAGTGTAGCAATACTACCGAAGTATCATCAGTTTAATCACATTACCCCTTTTTTCTGAAATATATACTCCCGTCAAATCACTTCCAATTAGCAGTACCATTTCTCTTGATTATCTGAGGCTACCCGTTGCCTAAGAGTTTTATGAATTTCTTTTCAGAACTGAACTGTAACTCATCTAGCCAAGAACTTCCATTGGTCCCATCTAGAAGAAAAATCATAACACATCCCATGCCTCTCACATTCGTAGAAAATGCATCTCTCCAACCATGGTAGAAATCAACAAGAACTCTCCTAATTCAATTTGCACAAATTAAACTGCCAGGACTGAATCCTTCTAACTAGACCAAGCTAAGCAAGCCATCAAAACCCATGAGCATTGCTGCAAAATACCTGTAAAAACTCATTACCTCGAACACATACAAAGAATTAATCATATCCTTAACATACCGATTCAATTTACTATCAAGCTACTCCATCTATCTATGTTTTCTTCCGATTCATTTTCAACTTGATATTCCCTCTTACCGTAGCACCACAATTTCTCACCCAGGCTCACCACACGAGACCCAAGCATAAGACCACACTGTCTAAGACCCATAAGCCGCTGAATACTCTCTCAATTATTCCCAGAAACACCACATTCCAGAATACTTTATTCTGAAGAACTTACTGTGAATCTAAGTCCGTTACCTTTACTTTCCCGATACTGATACATAGAATTCCCATAGTTCACATAGAAATACCACAAGTCTTGACCTCTTCCAATGAAAATAACAGTTTCTAACTACATATGCAACTTTAGAGCACTCAATTGATGTATACATACCCTTGAACAAATTAGAACTATTCTCGCAAGTCATTCACTCTTATTCAAGGTGCAATTTACTTGACCCAACAAACAGAACCACTCGTGCCTCATTGGCACTCCGACACCATAGAATTAAATCCTCATCCCAATACAACCCAGCAACTTTCTGCTCTATGCACCGAGCATTCTTCACCAACAACCACTTAAGACACCCCGTGATTCTCTTTCCCCATGAAGCATAATGTAACCTTTGTCGAAATCTTCCTTTACTCGAGCCATTCTCGGTCTCGATTTCCGCAAGTCATAGCTAATTCACTCGCACGCCTCAAACTGGAACCAACATAGCACCTAACCGTGCAATCAACTACTCACAGCAGACTCCCCCACTTGGCTCGAAGCCATAGATCCAGATACACTCAGTAACTCGTAACAGTTTTACTCTATTGATGCCACAATACCATAGTGAGATTAAACTCAAATCATTTGTAAGCTTGTGAAAACACAGATCATCTAGTACTATAAATCTTCTACAAATCTCGCATTCATCCCCGTAACAGTTAAGCCCACTCTCCTAAGCGACCCGAAATTTCAAATTTCAACACGTACTTTTCACTTGCACATGAGATCTTCTAACATACACATAAGGATCACACACTTCAGAACACTCCACAGGAGATAACCCACCTGCTTCGCCTCAATATAACATTTTTGTATACCTTCCACTGTCATACACATCACACAGTCACTTAGTCTTCCTGAGTCTGAACTGGCACCGCAACATGGAATTTACTTCACTCCAACTAGGATACATGAAAAGATTCTTCACGCGCCCATAACTCAGAGCTACACATCCAATCACAATGGAAATCAAAAACTTAATGGTTCATCTATCATCCAGCAGACCTTCCTCGTCACTTCCAAGTCATAAAGATACATCTCGCAGCACTAACATACTCATCACGTGGCTATCCAGCCATCACTTCCACTAATAGGGACAATATCGAACATATAAGTTCAAAACACTTACTCACACAGTCATCACCTCGGTGCTCAAGCCATAGGCAAAGATCCGGCCTCAAGTCCTTCAAATTGGCCCAACCTCAAACTCGCAGAGATTATGTCTCGCCCCTCGATCAGGGAATCACAAGCCATCAAGGCACATCTGTTACTGAGCGCTCATGAGCGCATACGAACGCATGAAAGGAATTTCAAGAGTTTCTTTTCAAGCTGAATCAAGGACGCACGATAAGAATTCAAGAATGTGAAGTTTTCCTAAAGGTTTTGCAGCCTCTCGAGGATAAATACAGACGTCTCTATACCGATCCGCGAGACTCTACTAAACCTGCTCATAACTCGTGAGACCCATGTAACCTAGGCTCTGATACCAACTTGTCACGACCCAAACCCTGCTCCGGTTGTGATGGCGCCTCTCGTGAAGACAAGGCCAGCCAACCATCACAAATCACCTATTCGGAATGATTAATGTTAATAAACAATTTTTGCATAATTGAATAACCACAGTCTAAACAAAAGTTTTCTTTATTAAGTGCGGAATACAACCCAAACACAGCTCAAACCGGGGCGTCACAAGTCACGAGCATCTATCAGAGTATAAATACAACTACAAGGCCTAAAATATACAAAAGGGGACTGATAAACAATCGGACGCTGGCAGTCACCTCGCTAAACTTCGATAAACTTAGCCTCCGATCAGCTCAAAACTCGCTACTGGGTGAACAAATACCTGTATCTACACATGAGGTGCAGGGAGTAAAGTGAGAACTCCAACTCAGTGAGTAATAAAGATAAATAATAACTGAGCAGTAAGAAATCACGTAAAACAAACCATCATGCTGTATAAAGCAGTGTAAAACCCTTTGAGAAAAACAATGAAGCAGTGAAATCTTTAGAAAAACATCTTAGCTCAGTTTAAACCTCTTTTGGAAATGGCTTTTTCAGCTGTTACGCAAATGAATGCAAAACAAATAGTTCGGGTAAGCAAAGAAAATCCGCCCCTCGGGCACAACACTCAGTTATCCGATATGCCAGGTAATCAGGTAGATATTGCATGAAGTAGCACAGACAACAGACAGTGGCAGACAAATGAAATAAGGTAAACACATAGAACAGTACTAGTACCGCTGCAGCGTGCAGCCCAATCCATTTATCGTCGACGGCGCTCGCTAGGGGTATACAGACTCCGGGAAGTGCCCCTTACGACCCAAGCGCAATATCAAGCTATCTCATGGCATCAAGTCTAGGCCCTCGGCCTCATATCAATATCAGTATAACACTGTTGTGGCATGCAGCCCAATCCAAAAGTATCCTCACACATAGGCCCTCGGCCTTACTCAGTCAAAAATCACATAAGCCCCTCGTGCAACAATAAAACATGCTGCTTAGCCCAAAAATAGTATAGGAAATAGCATTTCAACTGTTAAAGAAAAATAAACTTGGCTGAGTTTCTAAAACAGTACAAATACATGACTGAGTTCAAGTATAAAATCAAAACAGTAAGGAAAATATCAACAACCATCCCTGAAGGGGTTTAAATAATTGGCACGAAGCCCAAATATGGCAATCAGTCCGAGTTATGATGATAAAAAATAAGTTTCAGTCAAATATGCGGTAAAATCGTCAATCGGGATGGACCAAGTCACGATCCCCAATAGTAAAAGACCCCACGCTCGTCGTACAGCGCGTGTCTCGCCTCAATACAGCACTACGATGTGCAATCCGGAGTTTCAAACCCTTAGGATATCATTAACAATCATTACTCACCTCGAACCGGAGAAATCTCTAGCTCGCGACGCCTTTGCCCCTCAAATCAGCCTCCACGCGCGTTGAATCTATCCAAAATCAGAGTGAATACATCACAATATGCTAAGGAAACAAAATCCTAATGAAAACAATCAACAACAGACCCAAATCCCAAAATTACCAAAACCCGAGCCCCAGGCCCACTTATCGAAAATAAGAAATTTTCACATCATTAGATTCCTTATCTTCTCACGAGTCCATACATATCAAAAGTTCTCAAATCAGACCTCAAATGGTCCCTCAAATCTCAATTCAAAAGTCCAATTTCTCAAGCCTTAGTTCTTCAATTTTAGGCTTAGTTTCCATGAATTTCTAAGTGGATTTTCACAATATAATCAAGTATTAAGTTGAAAAATCTTACCTCCGGGTGTTATCTCTTGAATCCCTCTTCAATTTCCCTCAGAAAGCTCTAAAATCGCGGACAAGAGCTATTAAAACATTCTTCCTAGGTTTTAAAAGCCTTTTTCGCGAACGCGGTCCATTTCCCGCGAACGCTTAGCACAAAATCACATTGACCATCTTTTACATTACGCGAACACGACATGCCAGTCATGAACGCACTGCTTCCACAGTTTGACATTCGCGAACGCGATGAATATCTGACCAGCAGCCCCACAACCTCTTTCGCAATCGCGTATCCACACTCGCGAACGCGATGCAGCCTCACTCAAACCTTTGCAAACCCAGCATGGACCCTCGCGAACGCGATGCTCACGAACCCCGGCCCTTTGCGAACGCGAAGGCCAAAATGCCTGCAACTGACCTGCAATTTTTCTGAAGTCTTCAAAACATGAAATTGATCCGTTTAACCTCCCGAAACACACCCGAGGACCTCGGGACCTCAACCAAACCTATCAACATAACCCATAATATCATTCAAACTTGTTACAATCATCAAAACACCTCAAACAATATCAAATTACCGAATTCACATCGAATTCGAGCTTGAGTTTTCCAAAAACTTTCGAAATACACTTTCGATCAAAAACCCGACCAAAAGAAGTCCGAATAACTTAAAATTTTGCACACACATCACAAATGACATAACGAAGCTACAACAACTTTCGGAATTCCATTCCGACCCTCAGATCAAGATCTCACTTATCAATCGGAATTCACCAAAATACTAACTTTGCCAACTCAGGCCAAATCCTTCCAAGGACTTCCAAAATGCATTCTGATTGCGCTCCTATGTCATAAATCATCCAACAAAGCTAACCAAATTATAAAAATTCCGATCCGAGCTCATATATAAATAAGTCAACTCTTGGTCAAACCTTTCAAATTCAAAGCTTTCAAGTGAGACTGTTCTTTGAAATTCATAACGATTTCCTTGAAAACAAAAACCAATGATCTACATCAGAGAAAACACATTACACGGGGCAAGTCATGCCCGAGAACTGACGATCAAAGTGCAAAAGCTCAAAACGGCCGGACGGGTCGTTACACCTTGTGATCAGAATAGTATTCATATTATGGATGATGGAGCATCCTTGTTACATTTTTCTTGCTTTTTGATTCTCGGGCACGAAATTTGTTGTTTAGATTACTATCTTCTTGACAACCTTCCAGCAAGTGGATAAAGTAGCTGTCCAGCAAAATTAGGTGCAAGCTTGTAGCAATGAAAGTGATCTGGAGTTGGTAATGATGGTTTTATGAGTTTTTCGTTCAAGATTTAATTTTGAATACAAGAACCTTTCAGACTTTGCTTAGTTTGGCTGATATTGTATCTCTCTTTTTGGATATGGAAATACTTGGGGATTTCTGAATTTTTTTGCAGTAACTTTAATATGTTTAGGCTTTTTTACGAGTTCTTTGTTTTGTTAATTTACTGGACAATCACACTTACAACTCCCAGGGAAGTGTGTGGTTTGTTTAGCTGCCAAAATTTTAGTTACTTTCCCTCTTTTTTCTTTTCTTTTTGTGTTGTGCATTCTGAATTTTTCTTACTCCAGTATATGAAAAGGACACACAATATACAAATGTTAAATTATCTAATTTTTGTTCTGTAATCAGAAATTACCTCCTTAATTATTCTTTCTAAAATAAAATATATGTATTTAGAAGTTACAGAAAACTACTATAGGTTCATGAGTCATGACCTTATTTTTGGTGCACTGTCATTAAATATTTTTTATATTATCACGTTAAACTTGTATGGGTCCAAAATCTGCCTAAAGATATTCTGACACGAAGTGGTATTAACAAAAGTGATTTGGCCGAGGTCGATTGGTAACCAAGAGGACTTAACGCCGAGTAGTCCATTATGGCCGAGGTCAAGTATCAGTATAGTACAAAACCACTTAGATCAGTATAGTATTCACAGAAATACTCTAACATAGAGTAGAATCAAACATGAAAGAGATTCATTAATAATAATAAGCAAATAGGGGTCTAATCAATTAAAAACTCAGAGTGGACAAGAAAAAGAGAGGCACTGTCACACCTGTCCAGAAAGAAAGAAATTGTGGTTACAGAAGAAATCCTTTTCCATCTTCTTTCTCCTTTCATCTAATTCAGATTGCAAGAAAAAGAAAATCAAAATTACTTACTTACACATGTTTCAACAGAAGGGAGCTGTTGGGTATTCTCTGTAGCAACAACGTAGGCCGAAGGGTGTCAACAAAATGAGAACTGGAAAGTTGGGGTCATTTTCAAAAGAGTTAATACCCTCAAACCCGCCTAAACTATATAATTTTTGTCAGTTTCATACCTAAACTATTGGGTGTCCCTAGAAACCCCCTGAACTATATCCCCCTTTGTAATTAACCCCCCTCCCCCCCGCTTACGTGGCATAATGTGTGAAATTCATTGCGCAAAAGCGCGTGAACATTGAAAATAAGCATAAATGGGGCCCACCTGGCAGATTCAATAACGGCTAATTAGCCCCTTTTTTCAAAAAACTTATAATTTATTCCTTTTTTGTTTATATTACACCATATTCTCCATTTCTTCACCTTTCTTCACCATTTCTTCACCTTTCTTCATCATTTCTTCACCCTTTTTATCCATCCTTCATTGTCACCAAAATTAATTTGAAAGAATAACACCCATTGTAGAAGAATCATGAG
>MU706146.1:47193-64226 GCA_026770625.1 Nicotiana glauca
TTTGCGTACCATTTGATTTTCATTTTCTATCCCTCACGTTTGTTCTCCTTTTGGCATAGGCCTTCGAATTCCTTTATGAGGAGTCCCAGATATTTTTAATTAGGAAGCCGAACTTACGCTGATTAGGCAGGATCCCATCGTATAAGTCCGAGTGAAGTCATTTTGGTTTTGCCAATTCGGGTGAGATAAACTTCTAGCTCGTCAGTTCGGGCGAGGTTTCCAAGGGATTGAATTGAGATTCACCACCTCGGGCGAGGCCAAGCTCTGAGTTATATTTGGACGAGTTCGAACCTGGAGTCGCCATTTTGGGCGAAGTCATTTTCTGACTTATTTGAACGAGTTCAAACATGGAATTTCCGTTTTGGGTAAAGTTAATTTTCACTTAAATAGAACGAGTTCGAACTTGGAGTCCCCATTTTGGGAGAATTCAATTTCTGACTTATTTGAACGAGTACGAATGTGGAATCGCCATTTTAGATGAAGTCGAACTTTTCTTTTAGTGATGGTCGTTGGCCGTAGAGGTGTTATTTCGAGCTAGGCCGAAATAGTAACCTATTGTAATTCGATAGAGATTGAACCTTTCTTTTGGCGATGGTCGGTTGTCGTAGGGGTATTATTTCGAGTAAGGTCAAAATAGTAACCCGTTGTAACTCGAGCGAGGTCGAATTATTCTTTTGGCGATGGCCGTAGGGGTGTTATTTCAAGCAGGGTTGAAATTATAATCCGTTGTGAGTTCGAGCGAGGTCGAACCTCTCTTTTGGCGAAGGTCGATGGACATAGGGGTGTTATTTCGAGTAGGCTCGAAATTTTAACCCGTTGTGAGTTCAAACAAGGTCGGACCTCTTTCTTGGCGAAGGCCGATGGCCGTAGGGGTGTTATTTCGAGCAAGGTTGAAATTGTAACCCGTTGTGAGTTCGAACGTGGTTGAACTTATCTCTTAGAGAAGGCCAATGTCCATAGGGATGTTATTTCGAGCAGGGTCAAAATTGTAACCCGTTGTGAGTTCGAGCGAGGTCAAACTTCTCTCTTGGAAAAGGTCGATCTCCGTAGGGGTGTTATTTCGAGCATGGTCGAAATTGTAACCCGTTGTGTTGTTTCCGTTGGGGAACATTACTCGTTGTCATGTTGTATATGCGTGTGTCGAGACAAGCACCGATTCACTTGATTTTGCTTTCATTTGGAGAGTACTGTGTGTTGTGGGTGAGTCTCGGTTTACTTAACTTTGCTTTTACTGAAGAATGTTGAATGCTTTATCGGTGAGTCCCAGTTTGCTTAACTTTTCTTTTACTGGATATTTTTTTATAGTTTTTCTGTACCAAGCCATTTCTATTATTCGTGATATGTTGTGGTTTAGAGGGTTTTGCTTGTCAATACTTACGTGGTGGTATGCTACAGGACCATTTTCGAGGGTGTTTTGGCGACGTTGGTCCCTTGCTCGCGTACCCATGCGAGTGCTCGTATTCCTCTTTTGAATCAAGAAAAGAGTGAAGATGAAACAAAATGAAATTGTCTGTTACCTCAACCTAACAAACCGGTAAAAGGAGTGGCGTTGTAGGGTTACTCGCTCAGCATAGTGCTCGAATGATGGTTTTAGATTTGGCGGTTGTATTCAGCTTCGTCGTTAAACGCGTCTAGGCTTCTTGTGGGTTTGGATCATCCTTCTCGCTGAGGTGTTAAAACCGAGTCTCAGTCCGACCTCGTCCGATTTGCACAAACAACAAGAGAAATATGTCACACTTCATTCATAAATCATCCACTGTGTGGGGATATTAACATAGGGCAGGATGTGCCTGCTCTTTAAAAGGAACACACAGCAGGCTATCGTCATTTCCCAAGGGGTGGGAATACGGGTCAGTATATGAGGTAGATACGTCAAATGGGGCTGTGGTATCGCCAGACAACCGTGATTCTATTTTAAACGTGCATATGGCGTGCCAAACCCATCGTTGTGGGTTTTGCATAGACATCGGTTATAATTTTTATTTTATATAGGAACCTGACCTAGATTGGTACAGTCATCTCGAAGGCTTACCTACCCTTCTTTCGAGTTGGTGTTTGTGCCGATATGGTGAAGGCATGACAGCCTGGTAGTGATATTTCGCTGGTTCTAGATCTAATGGAAACTAAAAAAATTGGCTAAGAAATTTTCACAGACGGCGCCAAATTGTTTGACCAAAAAAGTGTTAAACCTTTTAGCTAAACTAATTAATGATGAGATACAGGATAAAAGGTAAATCTTGGGCAAATATAATTGACTCTAAATCCAAACACATTGAATATCACAGTCGAAGGAGGCCAAGTTTATGTAAGGTTCCATAAAATAATTTTGCAAACGTTGAATGTAAATAACAAGATTACATATTTAATATGTTTATATCATACTTGCAATAACAAAGAAAGAAAGAAAAAAGGGGAAGTTGTTGAGAGCTAAGAGATATCTCCTTGTTAATACAGCAACGATGATTACAAGAAGTTGCAGCCAAAATCTGGCCTATTGGTTTCTCTCTGAGGATCTCCTCTTGTTCTTCTCTTTGGTCCACTGCCCCCCCCCCCCCCCCCCCCCCCGACTTTATCCTCCTTATATAGACTGTCAATTTCCTATTTTACCCAGCGATTCTTAACCAGCGTACCCTCTCATGACTGTGTTCTTCCTTCCTCACCTAAGCGGTGTGTTATGTTATATAAGCCTTCTGACGGCTCGACCTTGGCAGTGATTGGGATACTTGTTGCCATTGCGCCTCATGGGCACGACCACGGCTTGATCGACCCCTTATCATTCCCTTTAATTGATAGCCATCTGATGATTAGATTTTGATCCATACAGCTTTAGCTTATTTCATGTAAAAAAATAATAAGTACAAGGGATAATTTACTAAGTTACTTCTATTAAATTCTTTGCGAGAACTAAGAAGTATTAAAAAGATTATTAATTTGGGCATCTAAAGAACGTAAGTTTCGAGTTGCCGCCAAGTTCTAATAATTTATAATTTAATTATACCACATAAATACACAAAATCTACGAGCTAAACGAAATAACATAAACTTTAGTAAAAACCAAAAAGATATACCTGAAGATTGTTTCGTTGTTTGTTATTAAAAATAAACTCCCTTCATAATGAATTGAGCTAGTTTCCTTATAGTTTATCTATAAAATGTAAACTCAAGCGAATTTCACGTCCAATCATAGAGAAAGAATGAGCAACCTTTCACTAACAAATCCAACAGAAAATTCACATCAAATTCCTCCCAAACCCCCTGACAAAAACTCACAAACAATCAATCAACCAATCCAACAGTCCATCCTACATATTCTTCTACATAAAAGGAGAAATTAATTCAAGGAGAATTATTCTCAATTGATCCTTAATCAAACCCAGGGCCCTCGCCCTATGAATTTGAAAATACTTCAATGGAAGCTATGTGCACAAATATGAAGCAAATCATCGTGAGTGAGGATGATAAACAACGAATGTATAATCCATGGAAATACTCACTAATTATCAAACTCATGGGCAAAATAATAGTTCATCACTACCTAAAGAGGAAAACACAAGAGTTATGGAAAGTCGATGAAAATTACCCTCTAATAGACCTAGAGGAGGATTACTATATGGTTAAGTTGATGAAAGAAGAGAGCATAACAAGGATCTTATATAATGGTCCATGGTTCATCAATGAATACTTCTTATCTGTACAAAAAATGGGTTACAAATTTTGTAACGAATAGAGCATCCCAAAACTACACAGCCGTTTGGATAAGATTACCACAGTTTCCTACAGAATTTTATGATGGGATCATTCTCACAAAAATCGGAAACTATATTGGTAAGCTGTTGAAAGTGGACGCATGTACATCATCCACATTAAGGGGGAGGTATGCATTACTCTGTATGGAATTTCCATTGGATCAGCCGGTCCAAACCTCCATTATGATAGGATACCACAAACAACCAATCCTCTATGAAGGTGAAAGTTTCTTGTGCAAAATTTATGGAAGATTGGGCCACTCAAATCAAAGTTGCCCATATAGGAATCTTTCAAGTGGACAAACAAATAGATCAACCACAAAGGAGGCATCAGTACCTAAGGAAGACACATCACAAGAGTGGGAGACAAATTCCTTTCCAAGAAAAATCAAAGGCAAGGGAGCCAATCAACACCTAACGAAGGCAATCTCCACTACTGACACAGGTACCAGTGTACGCATTTTTGATGTAATGTCAGGTAAGTTCTTAAAATTCCAACGTATGAATTATGCTAACACTCAAGTATAACATACCCCTAACTCAACCTATACTAACTCTCAATCAGACAAGGGAAAAGGGGTACATTTAGAAGCAATTCATCCCGCTAGAAAACCACACTTTGGGAATAAGAGTGGTTTTTCCAACAAACCGCAAGAGTACACTATTTTGCATAATTTCCTTAAATAAAAAATTAAAAATGACAACTATAATTTGCATGGAACTAAAGCCATACTCCCTACAAGTGGCAATAACGTGTCATAACAAAGTCCTAATAATAACTACTCTAATCTATTATCTCATAAAATGGACAAGGTAGTAAATCATTCATTAATTATTATGAGCAACCTAAACACCATTATTTTCCCTAGTACTAGCCACACCGGTGACTTAAACACCCAATCAAATGACACTAGTAATACAATACTAGATAGTAACACGCAAATCCCCACCCTCTTGTTAACTCCAACATGCAACACATGGAGGTAGACGACTGCCAAGTGTATCAAGGCCAATCCATGCAAGATTTGGAAGATTTTCTTATAAATCACACGCTAACAATCCCACATACCACAAACATAGAGCAAATCATTACTAACCGTACTACTCCAATAGATAGTATCACCCCTATATTAACCCAAGCCTCTAAAAATGTCAAGAACACCACTAACATTGAGAAGGAGATATTACCTAATTTAACTTATCCACCTCTCAAGAAATTAGAGAATGAACAATCTACCACCACTACCTCCCCAAATGCAACCAAATCCAGTTATCTATGCTCAACCTCTGAGCCCCCCAACCATGTACCACAGTCATGGGTGGAGTTGGGTCTTCAAGGGCATGCCATCTCCTTAAACATGGATATCAATTGACATGAGTCCATTCTAATCATATAGAACACACACTTTCTTGCCCAACTAATCTCGGAGGGAATGAGCCTAGCCATGAACAACTACATAAATCAAATATGGATGAGCAACATACTACAACCTCTAGCACCCTCAATAAATCAAAACCTAGTTCAAAACATGCAGCAGACGTGGAACATACCCCACAACCCCAACCAACAACTACCTCAAAATACACCTATCAATCTCCCCTTCTTTGCTCTGGAGGACCTAATGATGCTGAACCCAATCTTCACATAATGGACACCACAACAACCCATGCAAGACCATCCACTAGGTCCTCAACCAGATCCAATGGAAGAACAACCACCAATTCCAAACATGCAGAATCAAGAAGGGATTCAAGAGGAAGACGAGGAGGAAGAGGACGACTTAGCACTCTTGTTGGAGCCAGCGATGGCTTTTTCAAACCTAAACGAGGTAAAAATACTAATCTTCAAGGAAATGCTAGACAAGAAGTCTATCTTTAGCTTCCCAACGACACTCTACAAGTTCTCCTTGGACATCCGCCCTCTCCACGATCCCACAGTGGGCAAGAATGTAGTAATTCTGGTTCCTTCTTTGAGGAGGAACCCAAACAACATCCTACCAACCATGAGTCCTATGCATCAGACCAGTAACATCATCATTTGGAATGTTATAGAAGCTAACAATGATAATTTTATGAGGCATTTTCGTGAGCTAATGGACACTCACAAGCCTAATCTAGTTGCCTTGCTAGAAACAAAAATGGAAACTCACATTTCCATCCTAGAAGGCTATCACTTCAATAAAATGGTTGAAGTAGCAACTGTTGGAAACTCTGGAGGTATGGTCCTCCTTTGGAACAATGAAGTGGTAAAGGTCAGCAACTTCACCAGGAATGGCCAATCAATCCATGCAATGATAGAGGTAAAAAAAAAAAAAAATCATGGCTCTTTTCTACTATTTATGCTAGCACTGATATAGCCTTTCGACAAATATTATGGGATAACTTTAAATATATTTTTGATAAATATAAGGTACCTTGGCTAGTTACAGGGAATTTTAATGAAATTATTAATTCAACGGATAAGTTTGGGGGAAGGCCAATTAACCAAAAAAGGGCTAGAACCCTAATAGATTGCCTTAACTATTGCAACCTAGTAGACCTCGATTACAAAGGTTACAAATACATATGGTCAAACCATCATAGGAGGAATGGGGGTATCATTATGGAAAGGTTAGATAGCATATACTCAAATTTCGAGTGGCTACAAGAATTCGATAATGTAACGGTTACCTATCTTCCTAAAATTCACTTTGACCATAATCCTCTACTAGTTAACATAAACAATAGTATTAATCACACCAATGCAAAGCCTCTTAGGATGGAAACCTTTTGGTGCTATCACCCTGATTTCCCAAGAATTGTCAAAGAAAGATGTGAAAATAAGGACATTATTAAGGGGACTGAGCATTTCCAAAACAATGTTATGGAATGGAAAAAAGCTACATTTGAGAATATCTTTGCTAGAAAAAGAAATTTACTAAAGCATATAACTGGTATTCAAAACTCCCCTAATTACCATTATAGCCAATTCCTTAGAGACCTAGAAGTCAAACTTATAGAACAATATGACTCAATCTTCAAATTAGAAAAAGATTATTGTAAATTACATTCTAGGATTAATTGGTTAAATGAAGGGGATGCAAATACTAGGTATTTTCATATCCAAGTCACTAATCAGAGAAGGAGAAATAATATTGTCTTCTTTAAAGATAACTTTGGAAATTGGATTGAAAACCAAAAAGCTCTTATGGACTATGTATCCATTCATTTCCAAAATATTTTCACTACTTCTCATGCACACACAAATTGGAAAAGCATTACTTTGGCTAACACTAGTTTTAACAAAGTAGACTTGTCATGCTTAGACAGTCAACTTAAACAACATGACATTAGGAGAGCTATTTTTTCTTTTAAACCATGCAAGCCGCCAGGACCTGATGGTCTGCATCCCTTCTTCTTCCAAATATTCTGGCCAATTCTAGGAAGTAAAGTCATTAATTGAAATTTTTAACTCTAAGGTCATGCCCCAGGACTTAAATAAAACCTACATTTGTTTGATCCCTAAGTTCAATAATGCAAACAAAATTCAAAACTTTAGACCAATTAGTCTTTGTAATACTTTGTATAAAGTTATTACTACCAACCGCATTAAGCCATTCCTAAAATATCTAATGAGTGATCACCAAAGTAGTTTTGTTAAAAATAGACGAGCCACGGATAATGGTATCATTATTCAAGAGGTTCTAAAACGTTTTAACAGTCGGGCAGGGAAAAGAAATTGAATCTTAAAGCTTGACCTAGAAAAGGCTTTCTACAAGTTGGAATGGTCATTTGTATATAGAACTTTAAAGTTCCACAACTTTCCTCCTTATATAACCTCCCTAATTCTTAGCTGCATATCAACAGGTACTATCTGTATCCTAGTTAATGGTAATAAAACGAAGGATTTTTATTCTACCAGGGGAGTTAGGCAAGGGGACTCAATGTCACCATACCTATTCATCTTATGCATGGATATGTTATCCAAAAATATTGAGCTCCAAGTAGATACCCTAAAATGGGATCCAATCCTCTTGAATAAAAAAATGTCCCCCCTTGTCACATTTATTCTTCGCAGATGACTTAACCTTAATGGGTCGTGCAAATCAAAAAACTATCACTACAATGAGGAATAGTATGGAATTATTTTGTTAGATCAATTCTTTTTTGGACATGAAGACTAGTAGGGATTTTGGCAACTACCTAGGTTTTCCAATGCTTAGTAACCAACCCAGACACAAAGATTTCCTGCCTATAATTGATAAAATGCGAGCTAGACTCAATATTTGGAATGCCAAATGGCTCAGTATGGCAGAAAGGTATACTCTCATAAAATCAACTCTAAGCACAATACCAAATCACCAAATGCAACTCGCAATGCTCCCTAGTAGGACTCTAAAAGAAATAGATAAGGTCCAATGAGACTTCCTCTGGGGAACTACTTCTGAAAAAAAGAAAATGCACTTAATAGGTTGGAACGTGGTTACATTGCCTAAGGACATGGGGGGCCTAGGTATTAGAAAGGCAAAGTCTAAGAATTTTTCCCTTCTGACTAGCCTTGCTTGGAGGCTCCTCAATGAACCATCCTCTCTTTGGGCGCGAGTCATTACTAGTCTATATGGCTATACTAAGTCTACTAAAAACGGATCCAATACTTGAAAAAGCCTCCTAAAGGGCTGGAATTTTTATCAACAAGGTATAAGATGGCCAGTGAGTATTCACCCTAACTTGCCCATATGGGAGACCAACTGGATCCCTAATTATGGTAAGCTAAGTGATAATTTAATAGGACCCCTCACTAATAAGGAGATTGAATTAAGAATAAAAGACATCCAAATTGATAATAGATGAGATCTAGCTCATATCTCCTTCGAACTACCCACAAATACTATTAATAGTATTCGCTCATTAACTACAACCTCTACTCACACTAGCAAACTTATATGGAGTATAGATCCTAGTGGGATATTCACAACTTCCTCATGCTACAAATTAATTGACACGCAATCTCATACTAGTAAAGATTTTGCATGGATATGTGGCATGAAATGCTCTAGGAAAATCAAGTTTTTTTATATGGAAATGTTACCACTCACGACTACCTACCAGGGACTACCTAGGAAAAATTGGTATCAACATTGATACACAATTCCCAATTTGCAAAAATAGGTAAGAATCCCTACTTCATACTTTTTGGGAATGTAAGGTGGTAAACTTTTTTTTTGGAGATCTATAGGGGAGTTCTTTTCTGACCCTATGCCACACGAGCACTGGGTCGATTTCCTACGTAAACAAACACCTCATTTACCAACTAAGTTCATCACATGGGAAGATGTTTTCCCCTTTGCACTTTGGTCTATTTGGAAAAACAGAAATGAAAACAATATTAATAACACCAACCACATTATTAACACTACAAAAGTGTTTCAACAAACACTGGAATATCATTTGCTCACATCTAAGCCCACTACCAATAATATTCCAATAAAGGTGAAGGTAAAATGGCACCCACCTCCTAGGAACTGGTACGAGGTCAACTTTGATGGTGCTTTCAACAATGAATGCCTGCATGGAGGAATCTGTGGAATCATACGCAACAACAAAGGAGAGTGAATTTTGGGCTACTATGAAAAGTGTCAAATAATATCACCTATACATGTAGAACTACTAGCTCTTCGGCAAGCACTTCAAACAATTATCAAGGAGAAGATCACCCCATGTGAACTAGAGACAGATGCCACAGAGGTGATTCATTGTTTAGAAGAAGATTATCCTACTTACAGTGATTTAATTTATGAATGCAAGTGCTTAATGGGGAGGGAAATGGAGCATGGGGAGATCTTAATGAAGCACATCTTCTGTTAAGGAAATATGGTAGCACACAAGATGGCCAAGGAAGCTCTAAAGTACCCTAGTTACAATAAAACCCTTTATTTTGCTAAACCACCTAACTTTGCAATAGATATTGTAAGGATCAGGAAGGTTATAACTATGTCTGATCATGTAGTATGTATGCATGCAACACTCTAGCATCTCTAGGTAATGACAATGCCCTATATGGCTTGGCACAACTATGTACGAATGGCATCTCTATGGGTCTTGTACCCTAGTATATGCCTGCTTTATTAATTTTAATATAAGTATATTTTCCCTTAAAAAAAGCAAATTTCACAATTTAGCATTATTGTATATTGAGTATTATTGCTTAGTTAGGTTCTAACTATGTGAAATCAAAGAAATTTCAGATTTTTAATAGCGTTTATTGTTCATTGGTTTTATCATTATAATAGGGTACGAAAATATTATTATTAATATGTATTGCTGTAAATAAATAAAATAATAATCTTTCCGAAAACAGAAATAGAAAGTTAGTACAAAAAAAATTCTGGAAAATAGTATTTGAACTTTAAAATAAATTTCAAAAACGGTGTAGGAACAAATCGAGCCCACTGAATACACATTGTGTCCTTAAGAAAATTATTCCCCTCAAGTACCCGAGGTTGTGGAATATATCCTCCCATGATTGAACAATTTAACTCACCGGAGTATTGGTACTAAAAACGCCAAGGAACAGCGAATCACTCGAAGGCTGTAAAACACACTGGAATTTTTCTTGTTCAAAAGAAGAAGAAGATTATCAGAAAATTTCGTAAGTAAATATTCTGGGATTTGAAGGAATATTTATAGCCAATTTGGTACTATTTCTGAAAAGGTTTGCAACCTTTCAGAATAGCCATGGCTGTTGGAACAGGTTTGACACTGTTTCAGAATAGCCATAGTTGTTGAAAATATTGCGGGAAAATTAAAACGGATTTAAAATGACCTGAGAAAGAAAACGGGACGAACCGAACATTAATTTAATTAATTAATTAAATATTTAAAAAGAATTTTTTCCAAAAAGATTAATTAATCAATCTTTCACCGAAGCCAAAGCTGAGCGAGCGACGACGACGACGTGAGGCTTGCTTTCTTCTTATCACTTTAAGAGCTAAAAAATGAGCTTCTCTATATATGCACAAAGATTTTCTTTCCTTCTACCAATGAGGGACAAAGTGCATTAGTAAAATAAACTCATTCAAAATTTTACTTCCCTCCATTTCTTTTCCCACCATTTTCCATTCACACCTCTTTTGTTATTAATAAATAATAACAAAACTCAACAATCCCCCACATGAATGGGGAATGGCTATAAATTTAAAGGAATGCACGGACATGTGTGTGTTTTACATGCAAAAATTAATTATTTCTAGATAAGTATGTTTCCCAACTTTCCGTAGTGAACTTATATCGGTTATACTCGGTAAATCGGTAGATTTGATATATTTGAACCGTCGATCTTTGTTGTATACCTAGACAACATAAGTCACACGATCGATCCTTAACCATTTATGGTTCTCACGGTTGTGTTCGTTTCAGCCATGAACACCACCTGGTTTTATGAGTGCTTAAAGAATGGGCCTTTACTTTCATTCTCCTTAAAGAGGCTTACACTTCACACTCACATAGGTGAATCCTAAACGTGTAATCCTAAAGACACACTATCTGGTCATATCCTGCCAGACTTAGCAAATCATTAAAAAGCTTTAAGCTTTATTAACTTATCAAAAATTCTTAATGCTTTACCTTATTTTTTGAACATTGTCTTCATCACGAGAATGGGTTGAGTTATTTGACAATGTTGAACCGTTATTCATAACTTTGATTGATCTCTTTGAACCTAGCTCTTGGGATCTCCAGTCTGCTAGGTAGAGTTACCACCATGATGACTTGTCCTAAGCCTTTAACCCTATTCCATTTGATGATCTTTCAACTGCCTCTACAGATAGGCCTTTTGTAAGTGGATCTGACACGTTATCTCTTGACTTTACGTAGTCAATTGTGATAACACCACTAGAGAGTAGTTGTCTAACGGTATTGTGTCTCCGTCAAATATGATGAGATTTTCCGTTATATATAACGCTCTCTGCCTTACGTAGCCGCTTGACTATCAGAATGTATACAAATAGGTGCCAACGGTTTGGGCCAAAATGGAATATCTTCCAAGAAATTCTAGAGCCATTCGACTTCTTCACCGACTTTATCTAAAGCTATAAATTCAGATTCCATTATAAAACGGGCGATGAACGTTTATTTGGATGATTTCCAAGACACTGCTCCACCCCCAACTGTGAAAACATATCCACTGGTGGATTTAACTTCAGATGATCCGGTGATCCAATTTGCATCACTATATCCATCGATCACGGAAGGATATTTGTTATGCAAATCATAATTTTGGGTATGTTTCAGATACCCCAAAACTCGTTTCATTGCCATTAAATGTATTTGATTGGGATTACTTGTAAACCGACTCAGTTTGCTAATAGAACTCGCTATATCTGGTCGCGTACAATTCATGATATACGTCAAACTTATGAATACTCTTGCATAGTCCAGTTGTGAGTCACTTTCACCTTAATTTTTTGAAGTGCATAACTCACGTCAATTAGAGTCTTGGCAATTTTGAAATCCAAATACTTGAACTCGTCAAGTACCTATTCAATGTAGTGAGATTGTGATAATGGTAGACCTTGTGGAGTCTTGTGAATTCTAATTCCTAAGATCACATCAGCAACTCCTAAGTCTTTCATGTCGAATTTGCTAGCCAACATGCACTTTGTAGCATTTCTATATGCCATACTTTTGCTTATTATCAACATGTCATCAATATATAAACAAATAATGACTTCATGACCTGGAGTATTTTTAATGTAAATACATTTGTCACACTCGTTGATTTTAAATTCATTTGCTAACATTGGTTGGTCAAATTTTGCATGCCATTGTTTGGGTGCTTGTTTAAGTCCATAAAGTGACTTAACAAGTTTGCACACTTTCTTTTCTTTACCAGGAACCACAAAATCCACAGGTTGTTCCATGCAAATATCTTCCTCCAATTGTCCATTTAAGAAAGTCGTTTTAACATCCATTTGATGGATTTCAAGACTATACACGGCCGCTAGTGTCACTAACACCCTAATAGATGTTGTCCTTGTTACTGGAAAGTAAGTGTCAAAGTAATCAAGGCCTTCCATTTGTCTACAACCTTTGACAACAAGTCTTGCCTTATATTTGTCAATAGTGCCATCAGCTTTAATTTTTCGTTTAAAGATCCATTCGAACCTAAAGGCTTATTTTCTAGAGGAAGATCAACCAATTCCTATGTATGGTAATCCAAAATTTATTGAATCTCACTATTGACTGCCTCTTTCCAAAATGCTGAATCAGAAGACAACATAGTTACTTTAAAAGTTTAAGGCTCATTTTCAAGCAAGAATGTCACAAAATCTGGTTCAAAGGAAGTAGATGTTCTTTGACATTTGCTACGCCTTAGATCTTCAATACTTGGAGTATTTTCCTTTGGTTCTTCCAGAAGTCGTTTAGGTCTTTCACTTAACGACTTGCATTCAGTTTTATACGGATATATGCTTTCAAAGAATTCAACATTATCTGATTCCATTACCGTATTAACATGAATCTCGGGATTATCGGATTTATGAACCAAAAATCGACATGCTTTACTATTTGTAGCATATCTAATAAAAATGCAACCTACTATTTTTGGTCTGATTTTAATCTTTTTAGGTAAAGGAACTTGTACCTTTGCTAGACACCCCCATACTTTGAAATATTTCAATTTGAGTTTTCTTCCTTTCCATTTTTCATATGGAATAGATTGCGTTTTACTGTGGGGTATTCTGTTGAGTATTCGGTTAGCTGTAAGGAGAGCTTCCCCCCCACGAACTCTGCAGTAATCTGGAAGTTATTAATAAATAATTCATCATTTCCTTTAATGTCCGATTTTTTCTTTCCGCAATTCTGTTGGATTGAGGTGTGTAAGGTACAGTAGTTTGATGGATAATTCCATATTTCGAACATATTTCTGCAAATGGAGATTCATATTGTCCACCTTTATCACTTATAATCATTTTGATCTTTTTATTCAGTTGATTCTCCACTTCATTCTTATATTGCTTAAATGCTTCAATTTCTTCATCCTTACTATTAAGCAAATAAACATAACAATATCTAGTGCAATCGTCAATAAAAGTAATAAAATACTTTTTTCCACCTCGAGATGGTGTCGACTTTATATCACAAATGTCAGTATGAATTAAGTCTAAAGGATTTGAATTCCTTTCAACAGACTTATAAGGATGTTTTACAAACTTAGATTCAACATATATTTGACATTTCAATTTATTACACTCGAATTTAGGCAATACTTCTAAATTAATTAACTTCCGCAAGGTTTTATAATTTACATGTCCTAAACGAATATGAAATAAATCATTTGACACCAACAAATAAGAAGAAGCTGAAATTTTATTCATACTGTCAACAACCATTACATTGAGTTTGAGAAGGCCCTCCGTGAGGTAGCCTTTTTCCAACATATATTTCGTTCTTGCTTACAACAACTTTATAAAAAATAAATACACATTTGAATCCATTCTTTATAAGTAAAGAAGTAGAAACTAAATTCTTCCTAATATTAGGAATATGAAGAACGTTGTTGAGCATTAACACCTTGCCGGAAGCCATCTTCAGGAATATCTTCCCATTACATTCAATCTTGGTTGTTGCATTATTTCCCATGCAAATTTCTTCTTCGGTACAAGCAGTAGAGTAAGTCGCAAATGCTTCTTTGACAGCACAAATATGTCGAGTGGCTCCAGAGTCAATCCACCACTCCTTTGCATTTCCAACTAAGCTGCGTTCCGAAAGCATTGCACAAAGATCATCGATATCATCATTCTTCTCCACTATGTTGGCTTGTCCCTTCTTATTATCCTTTTTCGGGAGACGACAATCAGGCCTTTTGTGACCAACTTTTCCACAATTGTAGCAGCTGCCCTTAAATTTCTTTTTATTCTGCTCCTTAGTTTGTCCAGAAGACCTTTTCCTCTTCTTACATTTTGGAGCAGTCTCCTCAACTATATTAGCTCCCATGATCGTTGAATTTCCATGAGACTTCTTCACGGCTATTTTGTGATCTTCCTCGATCTTTAGACGTATCACAAGATCTTCCAACTTCATTTCTTTGTGCTTGTGCTTAAGATAGTTCTTGAAATCTCTCCACGAAGGAGGCAATTTTCCAATCATAGCAGCCACTTGAAATGCTTCATTCACGACCATACCTTCAGTAATAAGGTCGTGAAAAATAAGTTGAAGCTCCTGAACTTGGGTTCCCACAAATTTGTTGTCTATCATTTTATAGTCTAGAAACTTGGAAACCACGAACTTCTTCAAGCATGCATCTTCTGTCTTGTACTTCTTCTCAAGTGCGTCCCATAATTCTTTCGAAGTATTTATTGCACTATACATATTGTACAAGTCATCCTCTAAAGCACTTAAGATATAGCCTTTGCAAAGAAAATCTTCCTGCTTCCATGCCTCAACAACCATGAACTTTTCATTGTCTGGCATGTCCGCAGAAGGCACTGGAGGCTCTTCACTAGTGAATTTCTGCATACCAAGTGTGGTAAGCTAGAAGAACACCCTTTGCTGCCATCCTTTGAAGTTGGTTCTAGAAAATTTCCCCCGTTTCTCGGCCAGAGGAACAACAGTGCGACTTGACGAGGCTATCGCCGTTGCACTAAAGAACGAAGAAGTACTTTCCTTAAGATTTTTATTAATCTGTATTGCTGTAAATAAATAAAACAATAATCTTTTCGAAAAGAGAAACAAAAAGTTAGTAGAAATAAATTCTGAAAAATAGTATTTGAACTTCAAAATAAATTTCGAAAACGATATAGGAACAAATCGAGCCCACTAAATACACAGTGTGTCCTTAAGGAAATTATTCCCCTTAAGCACCCGAGGTTGTGGAATATATCATCTCAGGGTAGAAAGATTTAAAATCACCGGAGTGTTGGTACCGAAAACGCCAATGAACAGCGAACCACTCGAAGGCTGTAAAACACACTGGAATTTTTTTTGTGCAGAAGAAGAAGAAGAAGATTATCAGAAAATTTCGTAAGTAAATATTATGAGATTTGAAGGAATATTTATAGCCAATTTGATACTGTTTCTGAAAAGGTTTGCAACCTTTCAGAATAGACTTGGCTGTTGGAACAAGTTTGATATTGTTTCAGAACTGCCATAACTGTTGGAAATATTGCGATAAAATTAAAATGGATTTAAAATAATCCGACAAAAAAAAGCGGGCTGAACCGGACCGGTTCGCGGGACATGGGTTATTCCAGATTGAATTTTCGTTAATTAATTTAATTGATTAATTAATTATTTGAAAAGAATTTTATCCAAAAAGATTAATCAATCAATCTTTGACCGAAGCCGAAGCCGAGCGAGCAACGACGACGGCGCGAGGCTTTCCTTCTTCTTAACTCTTTAAGAGCTAAAAGACGTGCTTCTCTATGTATACACAAATATTTTCTTTCCTTCTACCAATGAGAGACAAAGTGCATTAGTAAAATGAGTTCATTCAAAATTTTACTCCCCTCCATTTTTTTCCCACCATTTTCCATTCACACCTCTTTTGCTATTAATAAATAATACCAAAATCCAACAAATATATATATTTTTAAAGTAAACTAAAATTGACGTTAGATTGATGAAAGAAATATTTTGTCTCCTATAATCTAATTGTGTTCTTCTAATTATTCAAGCTAAAGAAATACAAATAACCCTAAAAAGCTTGTAATTTTGTAAAACTTACCTAGCGTTTGGACATAAATTTGATTGAAACTTGAAAAAAGTTAAAGTTGTGTCGAACAATTATTTTTAAAAGTTGAAGTTGCATTTTACTTTAAAAAAATATTGAAGCCTTATGAGTGGAGACAAAATTTCACTCAAAAACTGATTTGAAACTTGAAATTGTTTTTCAAAATTTTTTCAAAAACTGATCAAATTTCATAAACAAATAATGTTTCAAATTTTAAACTTTTTTTTCAAATAAAAGTTAGCCAAAATTTATGTCCAAATGGGAGCTTAATGTACTTATTGATCCGGGATACACTCGCAAAATGCGTAAAATAAAACTAATTTAAATAATGAACCGGAGTATATTCGGAAGAAATTCAAAAATAGCCAGATTTACCACTGGTCATTGAAAAATAGTCAAGTTTCAAAAGTCATCGAAATTTAGCCACTTTAAATCTGAGCGAAAATATTATTCAAAATCCGGAAAAATACGCCCGTAAATTTTACGGGAGTTCCAGCATAAGTATGCTTGAACTCCCGTAAATTTTACGGGAGTTCCAGGATAACTATGCTGGAACTCCCGCAAATTTTACGGGAGTTCAA